>LR751082.1:0-51005 GCA_902729485.2 Mus minutoides | reverse complement strand
CGCTCTTCCGATCTAATAACATGAACTAACTAGTTCCCCCTGCGCTCATGTCTCTAGCTGCATATATGGAAGAAGATGGCCTAGTTGGCCATCATTGGGAGGAAAGGCCCCTTGGTTATACAGACTCTATATGCCCCAGAACAGGGGAATGCCAGGGCCATTATGTGGGAGGGGGTGGGTAGGGGAGCAGGGCCGGGACGCGGGAGGGTAAGGAAAATTTCTGGATAACATGTGAAATGTAAATTAAGAAAATATCTAATAAAGAGAGAAACAAACAAACAAACAAACAAAAAAAAAAACAAAAAAAAAAAAAAAAAAAAAAAAAAAAAAAAAAAAAAAAAAAAAAAAAAAAAAAAAAAAAAAAAAAAAAAAAAAAAAAAAAAAAAAAACAAAAAAAAAAACAAAAAAAAAAAACAAAAACAAAAACAAACAAACAAAAAGAATTGAAACCAGGTCCTTTGGATGAACAGCACTCTTAACTGCTGAACTATTTCTCCAGCCTCCAGTGGAAAATTATTTTTTGCTATTTCTTTTTTTTTCTCTTTTAAATTTGTATTTATTTACATTTCAAATGTTCTCTCCTTTCCCAGTTTTCCATCTGCAAATCCCCTATCCCATCCCCCCTTACCCTGCCTCTATGCTCCCCCACCTACCTACTCCTGCCTCACCACTATAGCATTCCTCTACACTGGGGCATTGAACCTTCACAGGAGCAAGGGCCTCCCTTCCCATTGAAGCAGATAAGGCCCCTTCAGCTCCTTCAGTCCTTCCCCTATCTCATCCATTGGGGTCCCTCCACTGCACATTCTGGTATCTTTCTTTGAGACAGGGTCTCACCAGATCTGAAGTTCCTTTAGTTTTGGTTACTCTCAGTAGATCTGGGAATCTGTCAACCTCTCCCTGAGCTGGGGCTCAGGCAGGCATGATGACACCTGGGGCTTTGCACTTGAGTTTTGGTGATCTGAATTCAGATTCTGACATTCAAACAGCAGACACTTTTGTTCACTGAGACCTTATGATTTTGTGTATACTCACATGCACACAGACAGTGAAACTGTGAAACAAAAGAAATATATGTTTGAAATGCTTAAAAAAAAAAAAAAAAGTAGGAAAAATTAATTCTTCCTTTTTCGGCCATCATTAGTTAATTACCTGCCAATTGTCATCAAAGTGGCAAAGGGGCCCAATGAGGGCCTCCATGTTTGCATTTATGTAAGTGTTTGCATTCCTTGTTCTTCTTTAGGCAAATAGACTGTACATAGTCTATTGGTGAAACATTAAGAATTTAGTTAGGGATTCTACTGGTTTAAAAAAAAAATAGCATGAGGGAGACTCTCAGGAGTCAATACAGGAGATCTAAGCTGAGATACTCAGCTGTGGGGATAGGAAACCTGAAGAGATACTTCCTAGAGTCAGGCAGTACCCCTAGTAGAAGGATAAGGACATCAACCCACCTACATAATTTTCCCCCTCAAAATTGTCCTGCCTAAAGGAAATATAGGCATGGGAGATAGAGGAGAGACTGAAGGAATGGCCAACCAATGACTTGAGACCAAAGTAGCTTGAGGTATGGTGGAATGGCCATGTTTGCATACCACATGAAAGTTTTATATGGAATGAAGGTAAACTGTTGTGAAGGTAGTGGTGCATTTCATAATCCAGGAAACATTAAAAGCCAGCCTAGGTCGGCTTTGTATTGCTGTATTGCAAATTACAAACACGTTGCTGTTTAATGAAGAAAACATTTATTGACCTAAGATTTCCCTTGTCTCACTATTCCTGGCTTGGTTTATCTAAGTACTCTGTTGCAAAGACAATTATAAGGTTTCAGTCAAGCTGTTAGGTGATTGGTACACTCTTCAAAAGGAAAACATGGACAAAATGATTTCTTGAACAGTTTCATCTCTCTGTGGTTGTACAATGAGCCCTATTTTCATTCTAGCTGTTTATTGGTGGTAAATTTCCTGCTCCCGAAACCTACTCACAGGTGCCTGCCTTTTTGACCACATCATTAAGTCCTCTCTGCATGCTCATTTAAGCAGCAAGTGGGGAAGTCTACCTCAATTCACACGGGTCTATAAAGTGTACTTCCATCCCAAGATGATTTGATGGCTTCACAGAACATTTACACTAAGTTGGTAATCTCATTAAAATATGAACTCTTTCTTTGGTCATTTTTATAAAGTGATAAGGAAGTTGTAGGTGCCACTCTTGTAGAGTCATTGTGGAAAACTCACAAAAGCATAAAAGCAGATCTACCATATACCCCAACTATATTACCCATAGGCATATTACTAAAGGACTTCATATTCCTCACCAAAGATACTAGCTCAGCTCACAGATACTATATTTAGTGTCACATTAGTAACAATCCCTGGGAGCTGTATACAACTGAAATACCCATTAAATGATGAATGGATTATGATGGATTATGAAAACATACTTTCTCTGTTATCTATCTATAATTTTTATGACTTGCATATATATATTTAAGAGTTCCAAGAAAATAGATGCAACTATACAACTAGAAAATATTATACTAAATCATATAGTTCAAATCTATAAATGCAAACACCATTCAGCCCCACATTTTCAGTTTCTAGCATCAGATGTGAGGATATAACCTGGGAAAACCAAGAAATCAAGAACCTAGGAAAGTAAAAAATGACTAAGGGGCGAGAGATATAGAGACCTTTAGAGGAGGTAAAATAGTACACATACAAGGGGAAAAATAGAGAAACAGAAAAAAAGACAAAGAAAAATTGGGAAGTAGGGAAACAGAGCAACAAAGTGAAAAATAAATGGAGGGATATTTATTGATAATTATATTTGAAAAGGCCATATGGAAACATTTTAAGATTATTTTAAAAATACATAAATTATTTCTTTCTTCTCTCTCTACGTGGGCATCCTCACTTGGAAACTTCAGCTTGCTGAACCTTTTGAATTCTGTGGACTCTATCTTGTGACAAGTGAGGAAGGAGGGAGGAAGTACCTTGGGAGGGAATGTGAAAAGGAGGGCAGTGGGAGGTAGAGGGGAACCTGATCTGATATTCTGTGTGGGAAAAAGACTGAAACCTGAATGCCAGCAGAAAGAATGTAAAAAGGCAACCTCAGGAAATAGGAGGTTGAGGGGATTCCCCAGAATTCAATGGAGAGACCAGGGAGGTGAGAGACTCCCAGGACCCATAGGGAGGGACCTTTGATGAAATGACCAACAGTAGGGAGGGGATACCAACAGTAGTATCGAGCCTACCTCCAGCAAGAAGACATGACATCAAGTGAGGGATGGGGTTTCCATCCCACAGTCAAACCTCTGACCCATAATTTTTACTGTCTGAAAGAATTACAGAGATGGAAATGGAGAGGATCCTGAGGAAAAGAAGGTCCAGCCACAGGCCCAAAGTAGGAGCTCAAGGGGAGCTCCCAAGGTCTGAGACTATTACTAAGGCTATGGAACACTCACAAAAAGGGATCTATCAGGACTGCCCTCGGAAAGACCCAAAAGCAGCTAAAAGAGTCAGATGGTGATATTTCCACCCAACCAATGGACAACAGCAGCTGTCGTTGAATTAGGGAAACCCAAATTAGGGAAGCTGAGAAGAAGGGCTATTCTGTAGGAAGACCAGCAGTCTTAATTAATCTGGACCCCTGAGATCTTTCAAACACTGGACCACCAAACAGACAGCATATACCAGCTGATATGAGTCCCTCAACACACATACAGTAGAGAATTTCCACATCTGTGTTCATTCAGAGACAAAGCACCTAACCCTCAAGAAACGAGAGACCCAGGGTGTTTAGAGGTCAGGTCAGGTGGGGAATGGGGGCATACATGTAGAAATGGGTGGGGTGGGGAGGAGATGTGGGATGTGGAGCATTCTGAGGGTGGATGGGAAGGTGTGGGGAATGGAATGTAAACAATGAATTACAAATAAAATTAAATTTAAAAATATAGATCTTGATCCTAAAAATATATAAAAAATAAAAATACGTAAATGAACCAGTCTACAACTTCCCCAGGGACAGATTGGGTATGTCTGCTCCTCTCCCACAGCCCATAGCCTGCCTCTCTCCCAGGAGGTCTGCTGTAACCGGGGCTCAGTTGAGACCCCTGGCCCAATACCTGACACAGCTCGGACCCCCACGGAGCCCAACTTTCTTCTGGTCTGCAACCCTGTCTTGGTCTGGAGCAGACTGGGCACTCCTGACCCTCTCCAACACCCCTCAGGCTGTCCGGCTCCCAGGATGTCTGTTGTAACTAGGAAGAGAGGAGGCCTCAACTAACCAGAGACAGTATTGTCAGCCTGCGAGGAGGAGACCTGCTCTAATACATGTCAGAGAGCTTTATGTGCCTCTAAGGAGGGACAGGCTCCAGGCAAAGATACCCAGGCCAGTTAATATCAGAGATAACGATAGGGCAAGAGAACATATACAAGAGACGTCAGTGTAATTTGGAACTATCAGAACCCAGATCTCCCACCACAGCAAGCCTTGGATAAGCTAATAAAAATAAAAAGCAAGATCCTATCAGATCACTAGGAACTAGAACTCAATAGCAAAACAAACAAACAGACAACAACAACAACAACAAACACACACACACACACACATGCTAATGGAAACTGAACAACTCTCTACTCAATGATAACTTGATCAGGGAAAAAATAAAGAAATTAAAGACTTTCCTGAATTAAATGAAGAGGAAGACAGGGCCTATCCAAACTTATGGGACACATTAAAAAGTAAAATTTATAGCAGTAATTATCTTCACCTGGAAAGAGCTACACTAGCAACTTAACAGCACACCTGAAAGCTCTAGAACAAAAAGAAGCAAAGGCACAAAAGAGGAGTAGAAGCCAGGAAATAGTCAAACTCAAGGCTGAAATCAACCAATGAGAAACAATGAGAATAATACAAAGACTCAACAAAACTAAAAGCTGGCTCCTTGAGAAAATCAACAAGTTTGACAAACTCTAAGGAAAATTAACTATAGGTCACATAGACAGCATACCAATTAACAAAATCAGAAATGAAAATGGGATAAAATAACAGAAACTGTAGAAATTCAAAATTCAAAAATCACAACAAAACTGGAAAATCGAGATGAAATGGATGATTTTTCTAGACATATATCAAAGTTATATCATGATCACATAAGCTCTCTGAA
The DNA here is from genome assembly GCA_902729485.2 of Mus minutoides. NCBI lineage: Eukaryota > Metazoa > Chordata > Mammalia > Rodentia > Muridae > Mus > Mus minutoides. The sequence continues at coordinate 45,835 of LR751082.1, read as the reverse complement.
CACTCCTATAACCCCTAAGGAAATAGAAACAATAATTAAAAGTCTCCCAACCAAAAATCTCAGGGCCAGATTGTTTTAGTGCAGAGTTCTACAAAATGTTCAAATAAGAGCTAATACCAACACTCATCAAACTATTCCACAAAATAGCAAGAGGAGTACTAACTAATTCATTCTATAGAGCTACAGTTATGCTGATACCTAAACCACGCCAAGACCCAAACAAAGGATAATCTCAGACAATTTCACCTATGAATATCAATGCAAAAATACTCAATAAAATCCTCACAAACCGAATCCATGAACACATGGAAACAGTCATTTACCACCCTCAAGTTGGCTTCAGCCCAGGGATGCATTATGGGTTCAACATATGGAAACTCATCAATGTAATCAACTATATAAACAAACTCAAAGGAAAAAAAAAAAAAAAAAAAAAAAAAAAAAAAAAAAAAAAAAAAAAAAAAAAAAAAAAAAAAAAAACACAAGATGATCTCATTAGATGTTGAAAAAGCATTTGACAAGATTCAACACCCCTTAATGTTAAAAGACTTGGAGAGATCAGAAATTCAAGGCCAACACCTAAACCTAATAAAAGCAATACATATCCCATCCATAGACACCAAACCTGGACACCATTGCTGATGCCAAGAACTGCTTGAAGAAAGGAGCCCAGTAGGGCTGTCCTCTAAGAGGCTCTGCCATCACCTGACTAAGGGAGATGCAGACACTCACAGCCAACCTTTGGAATGAACCCAGGGACACCAGTGGAATAGATCAGGAAGGACTGAAGGAGCTAAAAGAGATTGCAACCACATGGGAAGAACAACAATATCAAAAAGGAAGCTTGTTTGTTTTCTTTGCCTGCTTTCTCTAGTTCTCACTACCAAGTCTATCTTCCAGAGGCATGAGATCATAGTTCTTCAGGATTCTGACATATAGTGAGTACCAGCTCTAACATCTAGCTTCATGATCTGAAAAACTACTGAATTTTTTGATTTTCCATTCTCAAATGCCATTTTTGGATGAGCTGAACCACAGACTGTAAGCCATTCTAATAAATCCCCTTCAAGATTTCTTTTTTTAATTTATGTTTTATAAGTTCTTTCCCTCTAGGAAATCCTCACTAATACATTGCATGGTAAAATCCTCCTGTCACCCACCCTACCCCTAACTACCACTTGTACACAGTTTCTACACTGAGGTCTTTCAATTCTTTTGATTACATGGACTGTTCTACTTATGGAAACAAGCAATCAAACAAACAAACAAAAAACTCAAGGCAGGTTGCATATTCAGTAATAGGCAATAGTTGCGAATCATAAAATAAACCCATATTTTCATTTTTATTTAAAATTTGCTCACTCCGTCCTTATCTGTGTACTTCTCCGTCGCTCTCTGCCCCATACACACATGTGCATGCTGTTTGCTCTAGTTTAGTTTTGTATTGGGTTTTTGTTATATTTTTAATGCCAGGTGGCTTAAACATCAGGAAACTCTTCTTTCTTTCTTTCTTTCTTTCTTTCTTTCTTTCTTTCTTTCTTTCTTTCTTTGACTTATTAATTTGTTATATATAATTTCACTGTAGCTGTTTTCAGACACATCAGAAGAAGGTATCTGTACTCATGACAGATGGTTGTGAGCCACCGTGTGGTTGATGAGATTTGAACTCTAGACCTATGGAAGAGCAAATCAGTGCTCTTAACCACTGAGCCATCTCTCCAACCCTGTTTTTTCTTTTTCTTTTTCTTTTTCTTTTTCTTTTTCTTTTAAGAGAGGGAAAGAATATGGCATTAAATTTATTGGTAGCTGGAAATCTATGAAGAGTTAGGCAAGGAAAAGTAACATGGCCAAATGTATTTTATAAAAATATATTTTATAAATGCAAAATAAATAACGATTTGAAATAAACGTTTTGTGTTTACTAAGCACATAAATTAATAACCACACCCAAGTTTTAATGATAAAGTAGAAATAGCAATGTCATACTTCTGTAAACATTTGACATAAAGAATTTCAACTAAACCAAAGGAATATGAGCAGTTTGAGTGGGCTAAGGGGAGGAAAGAGGAGTGTTAAAGTAATATAATAAGATGTAAATCTATATTAAAATAAAAATTATAAAATGTAGTTCAGAACTCGTAGAATGATAAATAATGCATATATAAGCCCTAGAATATGGTAAAAGTAAAATAAACTAATCATAAATGCTACATATCTTAATATTTACCTTTAAACCAACTCATAGATGAGGCAGAGTTTTATACACTACTAAAACAGTCCTTGTAAATCATTGGGGATGTGAAATAAAAATATTTTAAAACAAAACAAATAAAACTTCACAAATATACACATTTCTTAATATCACAGATGAAAAAATGTTGATTATTAAGAATTAATGGCTCATTATCTCTTTTAGGATTACTTGAAATGATTTATTTCTGTTGTGAAGTATGAATTTATGTATATATGAAGAAGAGAAAACTTTGTTGTAGTGAAATTACAATACTTTATAAATTTGTGTTTGTTATTTTTCAACTAAGATCTCAGTATTTACTACTATGTGTAATATATTTTGTGACCAATGATGTCCTAGCAGAGAAAATTTATTAATTAATACAATAAGCATATAATATGGATTTAGGTATGAGGTCATGGTGACATCAAGACAATATATGACTGTTAGGCTGAAATATTTTTAGATGAATATAAAAAAAGGATGAAATAATTTTATCCATGTTTTTCATTTTGATTATTTTATTTAATAAATCCTTAATATAGATCATTCTGATTTCCAGGACTCAGAGAACCTACATTGAGAGGCTTGAAACATAAAATTTTTACACATGAGAGAACACACACAAACCCACACTCCCTCCCACCATCACACACACACACACACACACACACACACACACACACACACACACACACACACACTCACACACACAGGTTTCTAACATGTCAAGGCCACAGTCAAAGGCAATGCTATTATTTAAACCAAGGGTTGAATTGCTGGGTAATGTACTGCAACTAAGCTGCCAAATAACACCAATACTTCCCTGAAAAGAGAATGCAGCATAGACTTTCAACAATTAAAATTCTCTATGTATGGCTATTATACAACTCCTAGATTAAAAATGAAATGGATGCAAATTCTCTGTCAAAAATCTAAAATAATATTTGAGTCATTTGTTTGTTTTTACAGTTGAGGTGAATAGAATTTAAATTAGAAAAAAATCTAATACTGGAATATACACACATGAGACATTTTACAATGAAAGTGACAAATTATAGAAATTATTAGAAAACCCATAGCCATTAAATACTAAACTATTTAAGTATCAATATATTAAGTGCCACATCAAGTGGAATGAAAATTGGTTTCATTTGTGCTACAGTTTTGCTCAGTATAAAGTTATAACTATGAATTTGCTCTTAGTAATTTTATATAAAGCTAAAATCAAAGAATAATACCTCAGGTAGCTTACACTAAACAAATAAGAAATTGTAACAAATAACTCCATGTCAAGCTACCAGTGCTGTAATGATTTTAAATTAGAACGCGACATTTCTTGGATAAGTTGCCCATTTAACATTTTTAGGATCTGTCAATAAGTTCCCTTTTGGTATAAAATGACCTATTTATTTTGATTAAAACAAAAATCCCCCAGTGAAACAGTGACCAACGATAACACTTTACTAACCATATGTCCAGCCAGTGACTACAGGACCTTGAAGGTTACAATAGGAAAACTAACATATGAATTCATGCTGGTTTTGGTGTATAGATATAATTTTAGAAATGTTTGAAGCTAATGGGAAATTTTATATGATTAAATCTACTACACACTCTAGTATATCTTATTGTTTCGAGTTTGTTTAACAGAAATCATGTTTTCTCTTTTGTCTGGAATATTTCTCTTTCAATATTTCTGAATTTGTAATATATATTTAAAGGGACATTGCATCCCAGGTAAAGGATATCAGTTGTCTTCTACTAGAAAAAAACAAAAAACAAAACAAAAACAACAACAACAACAAAAAAAACTATTTCTCTATTAATTGTTTCTCTGTTTTGAATAACTGGAATTCTTTGGTCACTTTGCTTTAGACTGTTGGTAATGCCTTGCTTTAGCGTCTCAAGAATTAAGTTATCAAAATGAATGTAAAGAGTGCTCTGAGATCAAAAGAAGACATAGAATAACTAGGGACTTTAGTTACAGAGAGTTGTGAGTTCTGGGTGCTGGAAATATTAACCCAGTATTATAGAAGAAGAGACAGTGCCCTTAACTTCTGGACTGTAGGGGGCCGCCCTCCTGTGGTTTCCCATAGAATAGACTGGGTACACCGGAAGACAGACTGGGGCTGGGAGACTAGATGAAAGAGAAATGAAAACACTGAGTCAATTCTCCAGTCAAAACATGTCTCTCTTTACTGAAAAGTCACTCTTGGTTTCTTGAGGGAAAACCCCGCCCCCAGTCAGTTCTGAGCAGGCGCCTGGAATGTGGTCTGATGTGCTTTGGAATGTCCCAGATAGAAGCAAGTGAACTGGGCAAGGCACAGGTAGCAGATTCCTGCAAATTCAGAGGCATTTAGCAAGACAAAGGAAGCCAGCCTAGCTACAGAGCTAAGCCATAGGTGGCCTGCCTTCAGAGGCATCAAGTCTGAACTCCCAGCCTGGAGTCTGCATGGGGGAAGGGGTCCACACTGGACCATAGCTATAATGCCTTAATTATTGATCTTTTCTTTTCTTTTTTTTTTTTTTAAACTCTAGTCAATGCTTCACTTTTTATTAATCATTTTATTCATTTACATTTCCACTCCACAAACCCCCATCTCATTCTTCTCTCTCCTTCCCCTTTGCCTTTATAAGGGTGCTCCCCAACCCAACTCCAACTCCCGCCTCACTGCTCTATCATCCCCCAATGTTGGGGCATTAAGCCTCCACAGGAACACAGGCCTCCTATCCCATTATTGTCAGATAAAGCCATTCTCTGCTACTTGTGTATCTGGAGCCATGACTCCGGAGCTACATGCATACTCTTTGATTGGTGGATTAGTTCCTGGGAGCTCTGGGTGGTCCAGTAGATATTGTTTTGCCTATGGTATTGCAATCCCCTTCAGCTCCTTCAGTCCTTCCCATAGCTCTTCCATTGGGGTCCCCGGTTGGCTGTGAGTATCTGAATCTGTATTTGTCAGGTGCTAGTAGAACCTCTCAGGAAACAGGCATACCAGGCTCCTGACAGAAGTCCTGGCTTTGGCAATATAGTGTGGGGTTTGATTTCTGCAGATGGGGTGGATCCCTACGTGGGGGGATTTCTGGATTGCCTTTCCTGCAGTCTTTTCTTTTCATTTCTTTAAAAAAATCTACCTTTCTTTCTTTCTTTCTTTCTTTCTTTCTTTCTTTCTTTCTTTCTTTCTTTCTTTTCTTTCTTTCCTTCTCTCTCTCTCTCTCTCTCTCTCTCTCTCTCTCTTTTTCTTTCTTTCTTTCTTTCCACTCTAGATTTTATTCCCCTCTTGCTCTACCTTCTGACTGTTCCACATCCCATATCTCCTCGTCTCCATGAGGATGTCCCCACTAACCACTCCCTACCCTACCAGACCTCTAAGATCTCTGAAGCCTCCAGTCTGTTGAGGATTAGGTGCATCTTCTCTGATTGAACCCAGAACCAGAAGTACTCTGCTGTATATGTGTTGGGGGCCTCATATCAGCTGCCTGGTTGGTGATCAGGTATTTGAGAGATAATGGGCTCTCAACATTGAAATTAGAAAAATGCATGATGTTTATATCTCTCACTAAAAGAAATCAACTTATTTTTAGGGTGTCATTATATAGGATTGCAAAAAAGAAATGCATTCCAGAATGTGGCATACTTATACCCCATTTAATGAACTGAGTGATATTGAAGAATCTGGACAATTAAGGAGGTAGGATAAGTTTGATGAATTTGAGGGAATCACTTAGTATAAAGGTAACAATATGCTAATAATACTAGATAAAGGTGGATAATATACACTTTCTATTTGAATAACCCAGATCCTGATGTGTTTAAAAGAAAGGGGTGTGCCATCTGGCGTAACATTTTTCATTTTGCCTTTTAAGTTAAGGAATATGGCACATCTAATTAATGGGCCATGATAGCTGGAGTTTCTATACTATTAGAACTCACTTAAGAAGAATCAAAAGGGACCTTCCATGGGCAAACAGAAATGTTAATCCCCAGCTATCAAAGGTTCGTTCATCTTCTGCAAAGTCATTTCACTTTGCTCAGATATTTAATAGGAACCACTCATATAATATTCAGTCAGTGGGAGAGAAACTGCAAAAAAAGTTTTAATTGACTTATTCAGCCATCAACTGAGGCTTGTCAGACTGTAAGAAGAGCAATTGAGATATAAATCCTTCGGGGGGATTTCTTCCTTAAGAAAAATAATAATAATACGGCCTGGAAAAACCCAAGTGAGTTTTTTCACTGTTTTCCAATGGGGAAAAAGCCTGCCAATTATTATATATAGAAGATTGGGATAGTCATTGGTGCCTTGATGTAGATAGATTCTGAGAGCCAGTTTCCTCAGCTTCTATTCTGGGGAAGACTTTTAATATGTTTCCTATTACAATGTCCTTTACGAAGGAATGTATTTGTTATAGAGAAAATGGATGTAATGAGAAATTTATTTTCAGACTCTGCCTTTTAACCAGTTAGCAGTCACGTGCTAAATCTGTCTTTAGCAATCCCTGAAAATATCTTTACGGTAGTTCATTTTATCGTGAAGTGAAGCAAATTAAAATGATTGAATAAATTCTACATAGAAAAAGATATAAATCTATACAAGTCTGTACTATGCAAGTTCACAGATGAGAACTTTATTATGTTGGGCCAGTCTATGTAAAAGACAAAACCACACTAATTAAGACACCTATCTAAATGTTTTATCTCTCTCACTATCCTCCTTTCTCTCTTTTAATCCAGCCAGCACTTTACTACTTTCATTTGGAATAAAAACACAAACAAATAAAACAAAAACCACTTGTGTGGGGGATGGGAAGTTGGGACATCCTCCTGGGGACAGGGGTGTGGGGAGGATTTATGGGATGCTGCACAGTTCTGGGTAGAATGTGATGGGAGGGGGAATAAAATATGGAGTGCACATAAATAAATAAATAAATAAATAAATAAATAAATAAACACATAAATACATAAATAAATAAACAAATAACAAAAAAATACATCAAACAAACAAACAAAAAGCACAAGAGAATTCTTCCACGCTGCTAAAGAAACAATTATGAAATAAATTAACTATTGAGCAAAGGAAGTACGGATATTAAGCAGGGTAATATTTTTTTTTTCTATATTGATGTCTAATGGACACTGACAAACTATTTACATGAAGTAAAATAATTTTAGTAAAATTTTGAAGATATTTGGGGGGCATGATCAAGTTTAAAATTCTAAGTTATATTTAAGGAATTTTGTAAAAAACACAAACCCAAGAAAAGAAATTTTAGTGTGTGTGTGTGTGTGTGTGTGTGTGTGTGTGTGTGTGAGAGAGAGAGAGGGGGGGGGCGTAGGGGAGGGGGAGGGAGAATATATGAGTCCAGTTTGCATGCAGATATGTGCACAGGTATGTACATGTTGGAAGTCAGAGGTGACTAATGAGTTCCATGTTCTATCTGTCTTGGAGAGAGGGTCTCTCATTGAATTTCTTTCTAGGCTGGTGGTGAATGAGCTCCAGAAATCTGCCTTTACCCACAACAGTGCTGGATTTAAAGACCTGTATATGACCATTCCTAAGTTTTTAATCCGAGTATAGATATCAGTGCAATAAATTTTGTTGCAGGATTTTTCTCTGTCTAATCACATTAGGGCAGTGGCAGACTTGTGATTGGACAGGAAAGGGGGGCAGAGCTAGGAGTTTGGGGGACAAGGAGAGATAGAGAGGTAACATGAGGGGAGAAGGAGAGAAGCCAACATGGAGGCAGAGGAGCAGGCAGATGATCCTAATACCACATGGTTTTAAACAGCCACAAGTAGCTAAGATTTTCACAAGCTTAGAATAATTGTGTTAAAGCTTATCTTTATCAATTGGCTCTGAAATTATTGTGCTGGCATCTTGTAAATTCTCATTTTATCATTATAGAAATCTGATTGGATAATTAGCTTTAAGAGTCCTTTTTCTTTCTTCTTTTTTTTCCAACATTTATTAGATAATTTCTTCATTTACATTTCAAGTGTTATCCAGAAGGTTCCCTATACCCTCCCCCCTCCCGGCCCTGCTCCCCTACCCATCCGCTCCCACATCTTGGCCCTGGCGTTCCCCTGTACTGGGGCATATAAAGTCTGCATGACCAAGGGGCCTCTCTTCCCAATGATGGCCAACTAGGCCATCCTCTTCTACATATGCAGCTAGAGACATGAGCTCAGGGGGTACTAGTTAGTTCATGTTATTCTTCCACCTATAGGGTTGAAGACCCCTTCAGTTCCTTGGGTACTTTCTCTAGCTCCTTCCTTGGGAACCCTGTGTTTCATCTAATAGCTGGCTGTGAGCTTCCACGTCCATGTTTGCCAGGCATTGGTATAGTCTCCCACGAGACAGCTATATCGGGGCCCTTTCAGCACTATCTTGCTGGCATATGCTATAGTGTCTATGATTGGTGGCTGATTGTGTGATGGATCCCTGGCAGCCACAGTCATTGGGTCCATCCTTTGGATTTAGCTTTACACATGATCTCTGTAACTCCTTCATTGTGTGCTTTGTTCTTAATTCTAGGAAGGGGTGACCTGTCCACATTTTGATCTTCCTTCTTCTTGAGTTTCAAGTGTTTAGAAAATTGTATCTTGGGTAGTCTAGGTTTCTGGGCTAATATCCACATATCAGTGAGTACATGTTATGTGAGTTCTTTTGTGATTGGGTTACTTCACTCAGGATGATGGCCTCCAGATCCATCCATTTGCCTAGGAATAACAGGGAAATTTTACCCAAAATATTTCTACAGTATGGCTACCTAGAACAAAACCTGAAGAAACAAAACACCAAATAAAATGAAAGGAAAAACTTTTGGGGACTACATGTCAAGAATGAAATGTAGGCAACTAAGGAATAGTGAGAATACTAGACTTCCCCAGGGATAAGCCTCCTACTCTGGTATGTATGATCCATGCTGGAACCACATGCATACATGTGACATAAGAAGTAGTATAGACACAGGAACACACACACACACACACACACACACACACACACACACACACACACACAAAGTCCTTTCAATGACCTACCTATTTTGCAAATCCCTCGAGGTAATAATGTATCTCAGGAGGAAGTCACAGCAGGATCTCAAGCAGGACAGTAATTAGGAAGCAGGGCGAATACTAACCACTGGCCTGATCCTAAGAGGTTGCTCAATTTTATCTCTTATTCAGTCCAACACAGAAGCAAAAGAAGGGAAAAATGGGAGGGGATATAGTTAGAAAAAGTAATGATGAAATTATTTAATTATATTTCAATTAAAAAAAAAAAAAACCAGCCAAACAATTTAAAAACTGTAACACGAACGTAAGATTAGATACTTATTTTTTATTAGATATTTTATTTACATTTCAAATGTTATCTTCTTTTCTAGTTTCCCCTCTGAAAATCCCCTATCCACTCACTCCTCTCTCTTCTCCCCAGACCACCCACTCCTGCTTCATGACCCTGGCATTCCCCTATACTGACTGGAGCATAGAAACTTCACAGGACTAAGGGCCTCTCCTCCCATTGATTACTGACTAGGACATCCTCTTATACATATACAGCTGGAGCCATGAGTGTTTTCTTTGAATGATGGTTTAGTCCCAAAGAGCTCTTGGGGTACTAGTTAGTTCATATCATTGTTCCGCCTACAGGGCTACAAAAATCTCAACTGCTTGGGTACTTTCTCTAGCTCCTTCATTGGGGACCCTAGGCTCCATCCAATGGATGGATGTGAACATCCACTTCTATATTTGTCAGGTATTGGCAGAACCTCTCAGCAGACAGCTATATCAGTCTCCTCTTAACAAGCTCTTTTTGGCATCTACTGTAACCCAAATCTCTAGTCCAGCAGAGACTGGGAATAACAACATTCACTCCAAGGTAGGTTCTCCTGTAGAAAACACCCATGTTCCCGCCTTGCCTGCAAGAAAGGAATAAAGGCCAGAATTCTTCTGCAAGTATCTCTTTATTAATCCATGTGGAGAAAGAGGAAGAGAAAGGGAAAGCGTCTGTAGAAATACCTCGTTCAATTATACCTCAGTATGACGTATGTCGCTTGGGTTGGCTGGCTGCTCTAAGCCTCAAGATACGCCCGGGAATGGGCGGTGACTTGTGGCTATGTCATAGACGCGCACGCACTGAGCTTGTTTACGTATCTAGGCAACCAGCGCAGGAGCACGAACTCGGGAGCCGCAGTGGGCGGTGACTTACGTGATCTCTTCACAACGCCTGCGTGCTGAGCTTGTTTACGTTTTTAGGCAACCGGCTCCTAGGTAACCCGCTCGGGAGCGCACCGGCACGGGAGGGAGCCGCTCGGGAGCGGCTTCCTACATTCTCCAACAGATCTCATGCAGAGATTGATCTCTGCTTCCTTTATTCAGGCAGTTCAATATATACCCAGACCCTTTTGCATCATCTCACTCCACTCATTGTTCTCCAATCAGCATCCATCACGCCCGAGCAGGAGTTACACACACAGGCAGAGGAAGAGATTATTGGCCTACAGCTATGGTAAGGCTATGTGACGTTCCAGATCAGGTGGTAAGTGCAAGATGACTCAGCTGCCTGTTTTTCAAGAGTTTGGTAAACAGGATGGGGTTACGAGACTTGACACTAAGCCTGGGCACCATCTTTGCTCAGTTGCTATGCCAGCTTCCCACAGGCATCTGCAATAGTATCTGGGTTGGTGGTTGTTTATGGGATGGACAACCAGGTGGGGCAGTCTCTTGATGGTCATTCCTTTAGTCTTTGCTCTGAACTTGGTCTCTATAACTCCTTCCATGGGTATTTTCATCACGTTTCTAAGAATGATCAAAGTATCCTCACTTTGATCTTCCTTCTTCTCGAGTTTCATGTGTTTTGCAAATTGTATCATGGGTATTCTGAGCTTCTTCGCTAATATACACTTATCAGTGAGTGCATATCATGTGTGCTCTTTCGTGACTGGGTTACCTCACTTAGGATGATATCCTCCAGATCCATCCATTTGTATATGAATTTCATGAAGTCATTGTTTTTAATAGCATCATAGGACTCCATTGGGTAAACGTACCACGATTTCTTTATCCATTTCTGTGTTGAGGGACATCTGGGTTATTACCAGCTCCTGGCTATTATAAATAAGGCTGTTGTGAACATACTAGAGTATTTGTCCTTACTGAATTTTGGAGCATCTTCTGGGTATATGCCCAGGAGAGCTATGTCCAGCTATGCTGGATCTTCCAGTAGTAATATGTCCAATTTTCTGAGGAACCACCAACTCATTTCCAGAGTGGTTGTAGCAGCTTTCATTCCCACCAGTTATGTAGGAGTGTTCTCCTTTCTCTACATCCTCTCCAGCATCTGCTCTCACCTGAGTTTTTGATCTTACCCATTCTTACATGTGTGACATGAAATCTCAGAGTTGTTTTGATTTGCATTTCCCTGATGATTAAGGATATTGAACATCTTTTCAGGTGCTTCTCATCCATTCCATATCCCTCAGTTGAGAATTCTGTGTTTAGCTCTGTACCCCAATTTTTAATGGGGCAATTTGATTTTCTGGAGTCCAGCTTCTTGAGTTCTTTGTATATACTAATCCTCTATCATATTTAGGATTGGTCAAGATCCTTTCCCAATCTGTTGGTGGCCTTTATGTCTTATTGACAGCATCTTTTTTCCTTACAGAAGATTTAATATTTTATGAGATCCCATTAGTTGATTCTAGATCTTACATCACCAGCCATTGCTGTTCTGTTCAGGAATTTTTCCCCTTTGCCCATATCTTCGAGACTTTTTCCCACTTTATTCTCTATAGGTTTCAGAGTCGGTTGGGGTTCACTTGGCTTACCTGTGAACCGGTTTCCCGGGAGGCAAACTGGGGCTGAAAGAGACTAGAAGGGAGAGAGAGAGAAGACACCAAGACAAATTTACTCTGTTCAAAGAATCTTAAAATTTACTTAGATTCTCAGGTTATATGAGGTTGGGCCCAACCCCCCAGCCAGTCCATTTAGGTGCCTCTAGTGTAGCCCAAAGCAGCTGTGCTCTGTGGATTGTCTCAGCGGTTAGCAGGGTCTGGGAAACATAGGTTGACACCACAAAAGGAGCCAGCCTAGCTAAAGAGTTGCACCATAGGTGGCCTCTAGCCTTGGTGGCTACAGGGTCTGCTACAGCCTGAAGAGGGCTGAGAGGGAGGCTACAGGAGTCTCTGGTTTTATGTGGAGTTCCTTGACTTGTACTTAGACTTGCACTATGTACAAGGAGATAAGAATGGATCAATTCACATTCTTCTATGCTAACCACCAGTTGACCCAGCACCATTTGATGAAGATGCTGTCTTCTTTCCACTGGATAGTTTTAATTCCTTTATCCAAGATCAAGTGACCATAGATGTGTGAGTTCATATTTCTGGGTCTTCAATTCTATTCCATTGATATAGCTGTCTGTTGCTGTACCAGTACCATGCAGGTTTTCTTGTTTTCTTTTTTTTCACAATTGCTCAGTAGTACAGCTTGAGATCAGGTGTGCTGATTCCACCAGAGGTTCTTTTATTGTTGAGAAGAGTTTTTGCTATCCTAGGTTTTTTTTTGTTATTCCAGATGAATTTGCACATTGCCTTTCTAACTTGTTGAAGAATTGAGTTAGAATTTTGATTGGGATTGCATTGAATCTGAAGATTACTTTTTGGAAAGATAGCCATTTTTATTATATTAATCCTGCCAATCCATGAGCATGAGTGATCTTTCCATCTCCTGATATCTTCTTCAATTTATTTCTTCAGAGACTTGAAGTACTTATCATACAAATCTTTCATTTCCTTAGGTAGAGTCACACCTAGGTATTTTATATTATTTGTGGCTGTTGTGAAGGGTGTTGTGTCCCTAATTTCTTTTTCAGCCTGTTTATCCTTTGTGTAGAGAAAAGCCACTGATTTGTTTGAGTCAATTTATATCCAGCTACTGCACTGAAGCTGTTTATCAGGTTTAGGAGTTCTCTGGTAGAATTCTTAGTGTTTCTTATATTTTATCATCTGCAAATAGTGATATGTTGACTTCTTCCTTTCCAATTTCTATCCCTTTTATCTCCTTTTGTTGTCTAATTGCTCTGGCTAGGACTTTGAGTAATATATCGAATAGGTAGGGAGAAAGTGAACATTCTTGTCTAGTCCCTAATTTTAGTGGGATTGCTTCCAGTTTCTTTCCATTTAGTCTCATGTTGGCTATTAGTTTGCTGTACATTGCTTTTATTATGTTTAGGTATGGGCCTTGAAATCCTGATATTTTGAAGACTTTTATCATGAAGGAGTGTTGGATTTTGTCAAATGCTTTCTCAGCATCTAAGGAGATTATCATGTGGTTTTTGTCTTTGAGTTTGTTTATATAGTGGATTACGTTGATGAATTTCTGTATATTAAATCATTCTTTCATCCCTGGAATGAAGCCTACTTGATGATGATGGATTGTCATTTTGATGTGTTCTTGGATTCAGTTTGTGAGAATTTTACTGAGTATTTTTGCATTAATATTAATAAGGGAAATTTGTCTGAAGTTCTCTTTCTTTGCTGGGTCTTTATGTGGTTTAGGTATCAGAGTAATTGTGGCTTCATAGAATGAATTGGGTAGAGTACCTTCTGTTTCTATTTTGTGGAACAGTTTGAGGAGAATTGGAATTAGGTCTTCTTTGAAGGTCTGATAGAACTCTGCACTAAACCCATCTGGTCCTGTGTTTTTTTTGAGCTGGGAGACTATTAATGACTTTTTCCATTTCTTTAGTGGATATGGGACTGTTTATGTCATTACTCTGATACTTATTTAACTTTGATACTTGGTATCTGTAGGAAATTGTCCATTTTATCCAGGTTTTCCAGTTTTGTTGAGTATAGCCTTTTGTAGTAGGAACCGATGGTTTTTTGGATTTCCTCAAATTCTGTTTTGATGTCTCCCTTTTCATTTCTTATTTTGTTAATTAGGATACTGTCCCTGTGCCCTCTAGTTAATCTGGCTCAGGGTTTATCTATCTTGATGATTTTCTCAAAGAACCATCTCCTGGTTTGGTTGATTTTTGTATGATCCTTTTTGTTTCCACTTGGTTCATTTCAGCCCTGAGTTTGATTATTTCCTGCTGTCTACTCGTTTTGCGTGAACTTGCTTCCTTTTGCTCTCGAGCTTTTAGGTGTGCTATCAAGTTGCTAGTGTATGCATTCTCCAATTTCTTCATGGAGGCACTAAGAGTTATAAGTTTTCCTCTTAGGACTGCTTTCCTTGTATCCCATACGTGTGGCTATGTTGTGGCTTCTTTTTCATAAAAGTCTTAAAAGTCTTTAATTTCTTTATTTCTTCCTTGACCAAGTTATCATTGAATAGAATGTTGTTCAGCTTCCATGTGTATGTGTCCTTTCTATTATTTATGTTGTTATTGAAGGTCAGATGGTGTGCATGGGTTTATTTCAATATTTTTTATCTGTTGATACCTGTTTTGTAAACAATTCTATGGCCAGTTTTTGAGAAGGTAGCATGAGATGCTGAAAAGAAGGTATATTCTTGTTTTAGAATAACATGTTCTACAGATATATGTTAAATACATTTGTTCCATAACTAATTTCATTACTAATAGGTTAGTATTATTCTAAACTACATTTTCAATTTTCTGAATGTTATTTAAAGCACATATATGTGTTAAATAACCTAATTGATTTAAATTTAAATTATATAGATATATAGATGTATGCATTTTCATACAGTACAATTTAAGCATATTAAATAAGTACAGACAACTATGGAATTGTGGGAGTAATAGAAATAATCTCTTCCAGGAAAGAGCCAAAGAGCACGCTAATGAGTCATTCAATAATTAATGGTTAATCGTGAATACACATGTATACAAATATATGTGTGTGTGTGTATATATATATATATATATATATATATATATGTGTGTGTGTGTGTGTGTGTGTGTGTGTGTGTGTGTTTGTAATATTATATACAGTTAGAATTTTATAAATATTGGCATATTCACACATAAACACACGTTAAAACTTATGTGCTTGCATGTGGGTATACACAGACACATACTCACACATGCACAAACACACATGTACATGCATTTAGCAATACTTAATGGAAAAAGAGTCCACAAATAAGAAGGAAAAGAAAAAGGAATTTAGGGATGTATGAGAGGGTTTTTAGAGAGGACAGGAAAAGAGGAAATAATACATTAGAATCACAGAAATACAACTGAAAAGTTACTAGTATTTAAAAATTAGCACAGGAGTATTTATAGAGTTGATTTGTATAAACATACTTAAGAAATAAAAAATAAAATTCTTAAGTTTAAACATATACAGTCACATTAGTCTTTAACTCATCTGTCATCATAAAATCTTTAGAAAGTTCGGTTTTTGCCTTAACTTTATTTTAAGAAATGGAAGATACTTTAAGTTGCTCTCATGTGCAGCTCATGTCCTGTGGGCTCTAGTCCTACAAAGCTCAAACATAAGAAACAATGAAGAAAAGTCTCATGAAATAGGTTACAACAGATTTTTAAAAACTTTTCTTCATGGGATATTTTCTGTTTCTTGCTGTTTTTTTAAAACTAAATTCCGTCAGCAGGGCATCATGAATATTGATGCTGCTTCAATGCTTTAAGTTTTAGCTCCTAAAGATGTCTTCTTGACTCAAATGACTTTGCAGCATTCATATCTGTTTTAAAAATAATTCTATGGTTTCTGAGCTTCTAAATACTTTAGGCATACTTTAGATACTTTCTTAAATCTTGAAATGGAGGAGTACTCCATCTTCCTAATTGCAGAATAGTTTTAGGACTCAGTAAGTGCTATGTTTAACTACAGGTTTCCAGTATTTTTATACTTTCCAGTCTTAACTCTAAATCTCTAAACTTCTAGCTATTTTTGATTATGTCTATTGCATTTCTTTTCTTGGAATAAAGTCAATACATTTTTATTAATTTCCAGACAAAGGTACAAGGACAGTCAAAAGCAATGAGTCCATTTATGCTGTGCTTGCTAGCCAAATATGGTGACGGATTTACCTACAGGGGACTTTGTGATAAGAAAATTACATTGCTGAGAAGCCTCACCTCATCATGGTTAAATTCCCATCAAAGTCATATCTTGTGGTATTGCTTTCAGTTATTCTAGCCACTTAAAGATATCAACCCCAAACAGACCCACTAGCAGCCTGCACTTAGAAGAGCCTTGTGTGCAGCTTCATGTGTGATGGTACAATAGTCAAGTTTTCTCTTATTAGAGAAACAGTCCTACTATAGACCAGGTATCACATATTGTTTTGAAGTTCACTGCTAGGACTATGATCTAATGTTATTCTTACGTGTCTTGGTATAGCATAATTATGTCTTGCCACAATATCTAATATGAACTTAATTGCATGTATTATGAATTCACATCCAATTCTCCCACTATCATTTAGAGAGTGCCATTTCCTTATATGTAATCTACCAACCCTTGTAAAAACCATGTGTGGGGTTACTTCAGTTTTTTAATCTAGTTACTTTGATTATTATATGTTTTATGATATTTGTATTAAAATTATTTTATAGTTCACTGTATCCAGAATTTATATTCAGAAACTTGTGCTTTTATATGTGTGTGTGTGTGTGTGTGTGTGTGTGTGTGTGTGTGTGTGTGTGTATGTGTGTGTATCAACGTTAAGATCAACTACACTTCATCCTAAAGCATATTGACATATGGTGTCAATGATTTTTCATGTTGTGCCTTTTCCAGAAAGAGAATTCTTAGATTTATTTTCTATGTTGAAATTGACTGTATCTTGAGGATGGAGAATGACTGTGTACCTGAATGGACATGTATACATTGCTGTGTTTCCAGAGCTACCACACAAACCACACAATGGTAAATAATTTATTGCTAAGACTAAAATGTGTATAACATGTTAGATTATCAAATTAAATTGTAGATATGGGCATATATGGCTTTATTAAAATCATTAAGTAATATACTAGAAAATGTTTGCAAAGAAGGCCTCTAAGAAAACAATAAAACCACATGTTTTTACACAGAAGGCGGAAACAATGTAGTGATGACAGTGCCATAGACAACTGAGCATCTCATGTGTAAACCAAGAGATCAACAGGCAGAAAACACCCAATGGCTTGATCCTTAGTACCTGTACTGCCTATTCTATTTGTTGTCTGTATGCCCATTAATTTGTCTGAGACAGCTCTATATCTACCAGTGTAAGGTTTATCTGTATCCAGTTTTGCCCTTCATTCTGCACTTATTTTTTTTGCATGTCATCAACAACTTGGGATCTTCTCTACAATAGGGAATAAAATATACATGGAAGGAAGGGCAGAAACAAAGTTTGGAGCTAAAATGAAACGATGGACCATCCAGAGAATGCCCCACCTGGGTGGTCCATCACATAATCAGCCACCAAATGATGCAGACACTACTGCATATGCCAGCAGGATATTGCTGAAAGGGCCCTGATATAGCTGTCTCCTGTGAGGCTTTGACAGTCCCTTACAAATACAGAAGTGTATGCTCACAGTCATCTATAGGGCAGAACACAGGGTCCCCAATGTAGGAGCTAGAGAGAGTACCCAAGAGCTGTAGGGGTCTGCAACCCTATAGGTGGAACAACAATATGAACTAATCAGAACCCCCAGAGCTCATGTCTCTAGCTGCATATGTATTAGAAGATGGCCTAGTTGGCCATTATTAGAAAGAAAGGCCCTTGGTACATATGCCCCAGTACAGGGGCATGCCAAGGCCAAGAAGTGGGAGTGGGTGGATAGGGGAGCAGGGCAGGGGAAGGGTATAGGGGACTTATGGGATAGCACTTGAAATGTAAATGAAGAAAATATCTAATAAAAAATATGAAAAAAAATAACAACTTTGGAACTACCAACATCTATAACTATATACCATGCATTCCTTGAGTCACATTCATTAACTTTTTAACACAGAAATTTCCTTTCAATTGTTTTTACTCATTCACTTTACATCCTACTCACTGCCTCCTCCTGATCATCCCCTCCCACAACCCTTGACTCCCTTATCCTTCCACTTCTCCTCTCAGCAGTTGGAGCCCTCCCGAGGATCCCTTCAACCCGGCATATTAATTCTCTGTGCAGCTAGGCACATCCTATCCAACTGAAGCCAGACAAGTAGAATAACATATCCCACATACATGTAACAGCTTTTGGAATAGTCCCCATTCCAGTTTTTTAGGACCAACATAAAGACCAAGCTACAAATCTGCTACATATGCATAGAGAGCCTAGGTCTAGCCTGTGATTGTTCTTATGTTGTTAGCTTAGTCTCTTAGAGCACTAAGGATCCAGGTTAGTTGACTCTTGGTCTTCCTGTATAGTTTCTATCTCTTTAGGAACACAGTCCCCGTCTTATACATTACAGTACCCAGGTTCCATTTATTTTTGGATGTTGAGTACCTGCATCTGTCTGAGTCAGTTACTGAATAGAGCCTCTTAGAGAACAGCCAAACTAGACTCCTTTCTGCAAGCATTCCTGACTCTGCCTTTTGGTTTTCTTTGAATTTCTGTATCATTTTAAAGAGAGGTAATGTATATTTATATATATAAACAAATAGATAATAGATATGTAGGTAGATAAAACATAGATATATGGTATGATTTTGAGGTGATTATAATTTAAATTATTTTCAGGGATGGAAATGGGGCTCAAAGCATTAGATTATAGAAACCATAATAAATAATAAATAAATAAATAGATAGATAGATAGATAGATAGATAGATAGATAGATAGATAGATAGATTAAAAAATAAAAGCTCAACCCATTGGATAGCTTGAGTAGCCAGTATTGGATAGACATAAATCACTTCCACATTGTTTAGAAGCATAGTGAACAGTTTTTGATGGATCTTCTTCTTCTTCTTCTTCTTCTTCTTCTTCTTCTTCTTCTTCTTCTTCTTCTTCTTCTTCTTCTTCTTCTTCCTCTTCTTCTTCTTCTTTCTCCTCCTCCTTCTTCTTCTCTGCCTCCTCCTCCTTGTCCTCCTTCTTCTCCTTCTTCTTCTCCTCCTTTCCTCATTCTCCTCCTCCTTGTTCACCTTCTCCTCTTGTTCTTCCTCGTCCTCCTTCTTCTGTAAAATAAGGAACAACTAATTTATCTATCCATTTGAACAGGCATTGGTAAGCACTGAGAGTGCCCATTAGTCCATTCATAGTGTTTTCATTCAGGAGTGGGAGTGGTGCTGCTTTCCTTGTCAAGATTTAACTCAGGAAGGATGAATCTGGTTAGAAATTCCTGGGTTTCTGATGGCTGTGAAAAAGATAAAAAGTTTGAGGAAGGGGAAATTCACTGCTGGCTCTTAGGATTCTCTCCATAATGTTTAATTACAATTTGTTCTCCCAATTTAAAAGCAGTGCATCTTGTGTTTGTAATGTCTTAAACAATCTCTGCATCTCATATACTTGACATACAATTTGAATTCATTGATTATAGAGGCAAATTGGCTGAAGGCTGAGACTGCCAGCTAGAAACAAATTACAATATAAAAGATGCATCAATAAAGGATGTAAAATGGGTGGAACATTGTTGTCATCTTACATGAACTATAAGTAAGGGCACATCTTTCAAAGTAAGATAAGCCTACTGTTAAAGTTTTTTAGTGCATAACTTAGTGGCCTATTTAGTGTATACTACATCTCAAAAATACTAGAGTTTCTAAGAGAAAAGTAGATGATATTTAAATCTAGAGACTCAGAGACTGATCTTAGAGATAAATATTTTCTTGAACAAATTTTATAGATTTAAGAGTTTTTTAAATAATATTTAATCTTTTTATTAACAATCCAGATTTTATCCCACTCCTGATCCACCCTCTGACTGTTCCACATCCTGTAACCTCTTCTTCCTGTCTTCACAAGGATGTCTCCACCCCCCACCCCACCTGACCTCTAAACTCCCTGGAGCATCCAGTCTCTTGAGGGTTGGGTGCATCATTTCTGAATGAACACAGACCAGAAAGTCCTCTACTATATGTGTGTTTGGGGCCTCATATGAGCTGGTGAATCCTGCCTGATTGATGGTCCAGTGATTGAGAGATCTCAGAGGTCCAGATCAATTGAGATTGCTGGTCCTCCTATAGGATCACCATTCTCTTCAGCTTCCTTCAGCAGTCCCCAATTCAACATCAGGGTTCAGCTGCTTCTGTCCATTGGTTGGATGCAAGTACCTGCATCTGACTCTTTCAGCTGCTTGTTGGGTCTTTCATAGGGCAGTCATGATAGGCCCCTTTTTTCAGCATTCCATAGCATCAGTAATAGGGTCAGGCCTTGGGGCATTCCCTTGAACTGGATCCCACTTTGGACCTTCTTTTCCTCAGGCTCTTCTCCATTTTTGTCCCTGAAGTTCTATTGCACAGGAACAATTATGGGTCAGAGTTTTTGACTGTTGGATGGCAACCCTATCCCTCTCTTGATGCACTGTCTTTCTGCTGGAGGTGTGCTCTACACATTCCCTCTGTCCACAGTAGGGCATTTTCTCTAAGGTCCCTTTCTTTGAGTCCTCAGGGTTTCACCCTTCCCAAGTCTCTGGTGTATTCTGCAGGGTCCACCACCACCCCTTACCTCCTAAGCCTGCCTAATTCCATTCTTTCTGATGGCCCTCATGGCTTCAGTCCTGTTCCCCATAACCTGATCATGTTTCCACTGTTTTTGGTAACCACCAGACTTAGATAGTGAGTAACTGCCACTTACAAAACTGTGTGGTATGGCTTTAGAGCAGAGAAATCAAATTAGAAATTCATTGTTTTTAAAACTTAGAACAAACCCCACATACCACTCAAAGGAGCTTTTATATTTTCCCTCTTAGGTATTTAAAGAAGAAAATCCACTTGACAGGAAAATTTGTACAGAAGTCATTAAAATATCTACTATCATAAATAAGTCTATCAGCTGCCGATGCCATTCCTTGAGTGCTTCATGGACAGCCATCCAATGAGTAAAAACCACTCTTCACTCAAGTCTAATCATTTCTGTATCCCTTATTTAAGCTTGGCTAGTTCAGCCATCAAAACATTAGGCATTGCAATAAAAAGTACCATCCTTCCACAGCAGTCTCTTTAAATTTGAGAGTCACTCAAGGATAATTGTCTTCTCTTAAAAGAATAGATAGGATTAACTTCAAACAAACCTTACTCTTAGTGTCCAAGTGATTTCTTCAGTTTTGGGGAACCTTCTGCAGAAAGCTATTCCTTCTACCCTTTGAACAGAATGGACCTTAACTGAAGGAATTCAATGTATCTGTTCCATAACAGACCCAAAGAAAATTGTTTCTTATAAATACCAATGAGCTTAAATATTCTGCTTCATCAAATCATTTAGTTTATCAATATCTTTCTGGAAATCTCAGTCTCATCTATTGAGGTATGTTGCATTTTCCCACAATAAATAACTACTTTTTAGTGTCTTTTACTATGAGAAATAATCTGTTCCTTCACCTTTCCAAATTCTTGATCAATTAACACCAAAAATTCTTCTTTTACTAATGGACAGCTTCAGAATTGGCTTCCTCTTACATGTTTTCATAAAATAAAAAAATGTTCACTTACCTATTAAAGCTCAAGTATTTCCTTAAAATACTTCAACACTTTTTAATTTTTTCTATAAATTGGTAGTTTTAGATCTCTTGGTTTTGTTTGTTTGTTTTTTGTTTTTGTTTGTTTGTTTGTTTGTTTGTTTTTTCAAGACAGGGTTTCTCTGTAGCCCTGGCTGTCCTGGAACTCATAGACCAGGCTGGCCTCCAATTCAGAAATCCCCTGCCTCTGCCTCCCAAGTGCTTGGATTAAAGGCATGTGCCACCACTGCCCTGGAGTTTTGGATCTCTTAACTCCCCTAATTACACCATTGTTCTTCATGTCAGAAACCCAGTCGATTCTTAGCCCTTGGTTCAAGACCATAGGCTTATCAGTGAAGATTTTAGACGATTTTCTTCTATTATTCCTTGCATCATTAATTCTTTAATGTATTTTGATATTATATATATATATATATATATATATATATATATATAGAGAGAGAGAGAGAGAGAGAGAGAGAGTTGTTATATATACTTTTGACTACTTTTAAGTTCATTTATTAAAAGTTAATTTCTCTTGGTAATCTCAAGGATTTTTAAATCTACATATGTTTCTTTCTTAATGTTTAGACTTTTGTTTCTTTTTGTCTTTTATTTATTATTCTCTCATACAATACATCTTTACCACAGTTTCCCCTCTCTCCACTTCTCTCAGATTCACCTCCCCACTTTCTTTCGCTCCCACTCTACTGTCCTTCAATTTTCCTTCAAAAGAATGCAGTTCTCCCAGGAATGTCAACCAAACATGGCATAATGTGATTCAATAAGCTATTCTTTTTTAAGACTTCAAGATAATAATCTAATAAGGGGCCTTGATAATTTATTTCCATTGTGTATTTATAGGATTTTTTATGTCAAAGACTGCATAATCACTTAATTTCATCATTTTGATCTGGTGTGTGACTATATTGCCCAAGTTGTTTATAACTCCACATTCCTTCTGTGCCCCACCCCCCACCTTTAGAGTCCCAAGGTGCTTGGACTAGATGGAGCTACAATTGTATACCACCAAGATATGTTAAACATCTTTTAAAAATGCACATAATATTCCAATCAATAAGCCATAAATGTGATAAATCACATATAAAAGGTCTTGTGATAATTTGTTGATATAATGTATCATAAATATACTGCTTATATATAAGAAACACTTTACTAATATTGTAAATGCTGTATTTCTTAGATGCCTTGTAAGTTGACAGTTTCTTTTTCTCTCTCCAGTTGTATCTATGAGATAACAAGGGTTTAGAAAATTCACTATTATTTTTGTGTGAAATTGACACAGCTCATCTTAAATGCTGCTTTTAAAAATCCATCAAAGCTTGCATAAATTATAGATTACAACTGCTTGAAAATGTGAAAATAGAACTCAGGAATTCCTTGAATTTAATTTTAAACTCTCTGCTCCCAGATGTGCATCTTTCTGAGCAGTCCATTAATCAGAAAAGCTAGAAACTATTCATCATACGTTAGTGTAACAATCCTTTTATATGTTCCTATCTTTGTTGAGCTATACATTTTGAAAATTGCTTACTCTTGGGCATTTTCTCCATTTGAAGATAAAATATCATCCCATCAACCTAAAATCTCTTCTATAATGTTCTGAAATGTGTTGTTCATTTTGAAAAACATTCTGGCAAGCTGACAAGTTCAAATAGTCAGCATTTGAATCATCACTAGGATGCAAGATTTGAGTATTAAAACAGGTTTTCATCATTTACAAATTCATCATCATTTACAAATTCATCAGATGTGTGTGTGTGTGTGTGTGTGTGTGTGTGTGTGTGTGTATATATATATATATATATATATATATATATATATATATATATATATGTGTGTGTGTGTGTGTGTGTGTGTGTGTGTGTGTGTGTGTGTGTGTGTGTTTTAACAGAAAGATTTTATTTAATATGTCTAATTGATGTGGCTTTTTAGAATTCAAAATTATTAAATCAAAGAGAGAAATCATCCAGTGAGCTGAAAGGCCAAATTGATTATTCTGGTGACTATTTAAATTGTAGCATACTAAAGGAGAATTTTCCAGAGTCTAATTTTTCTACTGTTTCCATTCACATGTGTTCACCTCCCTTGATTTAGTAGCACAATCTTCAGTAAGAAAACCAATGTAGACAGCCAGTGATGTGTTCTTTTCATGCAATAAACTTCTTTAATTGTCCTAACAGTTCTTGAAAGAGCACACCAGATGATTTATGTCTTCATCCAGGAAACTGTGGTTTTTTTTTTTTTTTTTTTTTTTTTTTAATGTATCTGAACTCTTGAGTTTCATTGTCCTCATTAGGTGCACTGAGTTCCAACTATTACTTCACTATCATAGGTGCAAATGAGCTTTGGAAGATAGCATTTAGTTTATTAAGCCAAATTCAAATAGATGTTAAATATGAGGAGTTCCTAAAGCAAGGAAGATAATTACAGATATGATGTAACCACCACCGATTTTAGTCACATATCATTTGAGAAATGTTTCTATGATCTGGGTATTTATTTCTGTAAGCCATTTACAGGAGGCAATTAATAAAAGTAAACCTTAACTGAAACACACACCTTCTTTTCTTTGGCCTTTTATGGATGGTCCTTATAGTCATATAAGCAGTTTGATATCACGCATTGTCTGTACATCTATCTCCTAAAGAAGGCCACATAACAAAGGAGTATGCTAGCATAAGACATGGGTTCTGCCAGCTAAGCCCGGCTAATTTACTCTACATGTCTGTTAGAAGATATTTAAGAACCTGTCTCACATATTATCGATTTGAAGAATTTTAGTTATCTATGTGAAACTCTGATCTTTAAGGTCAGATTTTATTGGTTCATAGATATAATAATTATAACTAAAAGAAACATGTATTCACATAAATAGATTAAGTAATTAATACTAATATAAAATTATAGTAGTCCAGAATATGGGTCTATGTTTTGTTAATATGAAAAAAAATAAATTTCTGTTAGAATTGAATAGTTTTGGATTAAAGTAATACATAAATAAGGGTATCCTTTTAAGTTTTTCATTTTATTTCAAAATATTATCATATACAGATAGCACTATTTCAGAATTTCATACACCTCTACTCCAATTTTCTCTATATAACTTATTACAATGCATATAACATATAGTAACATATATCATCATTATTTTAATAAATGCTATAACCTAAACAAATTGGCATAATTGTTACCTAAAATTATTTTTTCAGCTAAAACATTTGTGTGTTACTAATTTACATTTAGTGGTCCAATTTCCTTAATTTCTTTAGTATATTCAAATCTGTACCTATCAATATATAAACTAAGACATAATGTTTTATAAAAATGAATGACACTATTGCATATATATATATATAATTTTATATTAAATATTATACATAACTATAGGATATATATATATATGTATGTATATATGTGTGTGTGTTTGTGTGTGCGTGTGTGTGTGTGTAATAACCTATAATTTTATTTTTATTTTATCAGTTTTTAAACATATTTTAGATTTGGGTTATTTTCCACATATATAAATTGATCTAATATTTTCATTTGATTTAGAAAGCTACAGTATATAAGTTCATATTATTATGAAATATATACTTGATTGCTTACTTTCTAATTATAGAATATAATTAGAAATATAATTAGAAATTCTAATTATAGAATATAATTAAAGGAAGGTGATTCCAGTTTGACATTTTTTCTTCATCTCAGAATAAAACCTTCCCACATCTGGACTAAAGTTTTGGAATCACAACACCTCAATATATTTTATATCCAAAATAACAATAAACATTATTCCTCATGTACGCAAAATGCAAAATAAAGATCTCACCTAGATTTTACATCTTTAGGCTAATGATGAAGTTGGTCTAGATGTTTCTTAATACTGAACTAAGTTTTTATCCTTTGTAAATGAGATACTAAAATCAAAATAGGGAGTCCCATCTAATTTGGACATATTTTCTTTTTTATTCAATTTGAATGTTGAGGACAAATGAGTGTTATTGATGTAATTAAATTTTAAATTAGTTGGATAGTTAAAATGCCAAATTAACATGATGTATCACTTTGGTCAAGGAGTTTGTTTGATTGGTTGGTTGGGTGAGTTTTTGTTTGTTTTGGTTTTGGTTTTATTTTCAGTTTCACTCCTGTGGAAAAGAGGACACTGAAACAAGTATAACTTCATCACTAAATCAGTTGGAAGAGTTGAGAGACTTTTGGATTTCTCCAGTGAGTATTCATTGTGTCGGGTTTTTATTTTATTTTATTTTATTTTATTTTATTTTATTTTATATTTTTCAATTCCAGTGTTGTTGTATACTGTTATGGCCTTCTTTCCAGACTACTTGCACTTGTTTCATCATCTATATTTTCATATAATATGTCATACGTAAATAAGTGGTCCTTATTTTATATCACCTGGGGACATGTAAAAATAAAGAAGAGATAGAGATAAAAGAAAGTTTCATAGTAAAACTGCTAAAAATATTTACATCATACGTCCTTTCCAGATGTAGTTTTCATTACCTTCTTTTAAACTTATTTGTTTCTTTGAAAGAATTCATTCTCTAAGGAAGTATGAAAATATGTATTCTCTATGTTCAGAAGCTGATTTACTGAGCCAGGCACTCTCACACAGTCTTTCCCCAGGCTATTTATTACAGTATAGCAGATGAATTTAGATGTCAGTTAATGATGCAAGATTGGTCACAGAGATGAGTTTTATTGGAAAGTGGAATAGCCTTAAGAAAGTGATAACCTAAACCTATGCAATTTATATGAAACACTTAAATGACTTTCTAAACTTTATTCAAATGTTAAAGACTATAGCTATTTCAGATTTTAATGACCTTTGTATTATAGTCTTAAATGGTGCTTGTGGGCTTATTTGCTTGTATTTTCTAGCTCTAGATATTTCCATGCTTCAAAGAGTAGATTTTTTTTTTTTAGAAAAATACCTTATTTATAATTAAAGACACAATGCAGGTAAGTTTTTCTTTTTAAGTTATAACTGATTAACCACAAGTTAATTGTGATATTCACAAATAAAATATTTGTCATGAAGTGATATGCTCATTCTTGGAAATTCAGTTCCTCCCTGGCCATTGTTAACCCTGCCAAGATAAGGCTGATCACACTAAGCTTGAGCTAGTTTTGTGCTTTACTTTTTGAATATTTAGCATGTAATTTAAAATGAAGCATAATTTACAACATAGCTCTCTATTTAAAACCTCATCATTTGATTGACTATTTCACAATGACCATAGTACAACCTCAGTTAATCCACAATCACAACTAACTTAACCCATACCTCGGCATCACAACTCACTCATAAACCCTTGTGTCATATATGAAGTAAAGAGGAAGAATCTAGAACTCCAGAATACTCTGTCAAACAAGACTTTTCTCCTGTGATCACTTTGTAGGTCAGTCAATGCATGTTCACAGGTGATGACAGAATGTAACAACTGCCCGCAACACTCTGAATATTCTGTGGTTTTGTGTTATTGTGGGACCCTGGTGGGTGGAATATGCTTGACTTAGGGAGTGGCACTTTGGGAAATGTGACCTTGGTGGAGTAGGTATGTCCATGATGAAGGAAAGTTGGCTCTGAGACCCTCCTCCTAGCTGCCTGGAAAACAGTAGTCTTCTCCTATTTGCCTTCTAAACGAGACAAGAACTCTTAGGTCCTCCAGTGCCATGCTTGTCTGGATGCTGCCATGTACCTGCTTTGATGAAAATGACTGAACCTTTGAACCTGTAAGCCTGCTCCATTTAAAATATTGTCCTTTATAAGAATTGCCTTGGTCATGGAGTCTTCCCAGTTACTGAAACACTAAGATATCCTCTTAACAGTAGGAGTGTGGCTATGACTCTTTTGCCTGCTCTTGAGACCCTCATCCTCCTTTGTTGTTTCATCCAATCTTGATATGAAGATATAGGCTTAGTCTTATTGTAATCTGTAATGCAGTGGTTGATTGATGTCCCTGTAAGGCCTGCATTTTTCTAAAGGGAAATGGAAGTGAATTGGATATGGGAGAGGAGGAGGTGTCAGGGAGTCACTTGGGGAAGAGAAAGGATGAGAAAGTGTGATTGATATATAATCTGTGAGAGAAAATTCTTGGGTAGCTAGCTAGCTAGCTAGATGATAGATAGACACATGAATACATAATACATAAATACAAAAAATATGCACACACATAGCTACATATATACAAACATAAATACATGCATAAATAAATAAACCAACAATTTAAAATCTCCAACATGTGACTATAGGTATTTGCTCTTTGAAAGTAAACTATTTCCCAAGAGCACAGCAACTCTCAGTCAAACTTGTATAGTTATTTATATATGTACTTTTATATGTTTTCTTTTCTAAATCATATTTTACATAGAATTCAAAGTCATAATGAAAGATATGAAGCATTTTTTAGTTCAACGTAACACCAACAACTTTTTTCAAGTCAATGACTCCAATGTTCAGTACTACCTAATCTATATATTACCAGTTTTCTATTTCATTAAACATATTTTCCCTCTTCTCAAATCACATATAGGCAGGTAAAATTATATGAATACTTCCTATCCAGTATCTAATCAAAATGTATATATAAAATATAGAATGTTTGAGGATATCAGCAATATCTAGTAAAAAAAAATAAATAATAAAGATGAAAACTGACTCCCCAAATTGCATATATAAAATAATCACAATTTCATATCAATTATTTTTACTACCTAATAATTTACAGGGTAGCCCTAACTTTACAACTATAAAGTTACTACCTAACCTTAGACCTGAAAAATAATTAGTCTAAAAAATAAGTCTTTCTATTGCTCTTAGATTATTATACATAAAATAAAGACAGGTCAAAGAGATATCTCAACAGAGCAAGGTGCTTGCTTACTGTTCAGACTTAGCAACTTGGGTTTGATAACTGGAGCTCATATAAAGAGGAAAAGCAAGAACTAGCAACACAGTTTTCTATTGATCTCCAAAATAATATGCACATAGTAATAATAATTTAATTAAAAACATACAATTTCAAAAAATTAAATACAGAAAATCCCAACTAGATTTAAACATTTGCAACTCTAATATAAATTATTTCACTTTTCCACTGAATATGTTGATCAGAAGAAAAGACGTTTAATTAATAAATTAAAATCTGAATTTATTTATAAAAGTATTCTGTTATTAACATGTATATAGAAGTAAACATTCCATTTTGAAATTGAAACTAAAAAATAAACATTAAATTAAAATATCTTTAAAACATAAGAATGGGAAGTCTTTCTGCAGGAATCCAATTCCCACCTATGAGAAGACAGTAGTATCTCTCAATAAAAATTATTTCGCGCACGCCTTCAATCCCAGCACTCGGGAAGCAGAGGTAGGTGGATTTCTGAGGTCGAGGCCAGCCTGGTCTACAAAGTGAGTTCCAGGACAGCCAGGGCTATACAGAGAAACTCTGTCTCAAAAATTAAAAAACAAACAAACAAAAAACATTTTTCTGATATTAGTTCACAATTTTTAATAAAATTCTATTAGCCTGATGTTCCACTGTTTGAATTTGCTTCATTTCACATTATCTTCATTACAAAGGGAAAATTTCAGTCAACCATTATTAACATTCAGACTTTTTTTTAGGTGAAACTCTTTAAATCATGCAGTAATACAAAAGAAACTTAATCCTTACTTTATAAATAATATTTTTACAAATGTGTATTAGCTAACATCAGTATATATTAGAACTCTTTATTCATTGTGTATAAATGTGCACAATATGTGCATGTGTTTCAAATTATCATTTGATTGCACTTCACTCAGTACAGTAAATATGTCATTTGAATACTGTACATATTACTAATCCTTAGTGCATAAGACTATTTTTTATCGATAGGATAATTAGATATAAGTATTTATTTTTATATTGTAGCTGTTTCAAAAAGAAACACTACAATTCTCAATTGAAAATGCTAACACACTTAATGTGATTTAGAAATTATTAGTTAACAATTTCTAAGGGAGTAAGGTACTAAATGAGGACTCCTGTATGTATTTACAGTAATTTTCTCTCCAAATATCTCTTGCTATATTTAGCAAGAGATAATTTTTATCACATTCTCTGTATTCAAAGGCACAGTAATCATTTCTTCTTCCAGGTTTTGCATAGAGTAAGAAAATCTGTTCCGAAAGTGGCAAGCTTGTATTCATGAAGACTTTCTTTCACATTCTCTGTACAAAGTCTACATGTTTGCCACATT
The DNA here is from genome assembly GCA_902729485.2 of Mus minutoides. NCBI lineage: Eukaryota > Metazoa > Chordata > Mammalia > Rodentia > Muridae > Mus > Mus minutoides. The sequence continues at coordinate 15,727 of LR751082.1, read as the reverse complement.
TGTCTTATTATTTTAACTGAATTTTCATGTAAGAGTCTTTTGAAATAGGTTTCACCATTATCATAAAAATTAGTAACAAGATTGTTTTTATGGTGGTATTTTTTTCCCCATAAAACTGGTCTGGTTATCATCTTTTTCGTCCACAAATTTTGGTGCCTTTTCCCAGGAGAAAGCCTTCAGCAAAGTAGGGACACTTCAGAGCACCAAAGAGAAGAATTATGAAACTGTCATAGATGTCAGAATATATTTCAGTCAGCAGCACAGTACCATTGCCTGGAAAACAGCCATTTAATCTAAGGATCTCTTTATGGTTTGGCAAATTGCATTACATTTAAACAAAATAGAGATGACAAAATAGTTTAATCATTCAGTCCATGGTTAATTTTTATGTCATGCCCGATTTTTTCATCATACAATATTTTATTAATTTTGAATTTTATAGACCTTAGTGAATATCTCAAAACAAACATTGTTTTTGTTAACCCAGGAATGTGCACATAATGAGAAATGACAAAAATGCTCCTACCACTTTTCCAATTTTCAAAATAAGAAATATAATTAATGATGTGTGTTCATATACATACAGCCAGAAGAATCAGAAAGAGAAAATGAAAGACACTAAAGCATAAACACAGTTACATTAAAATTAAACAAAATAGAAATGACAAAGTTGTTTTATCACTCGGTAAAAGGTTCATTTTTTGGAAATACCTTATTTAACCATCATAATATATTATGTGTGAGTAGTTAATCAAGTTAAATTGATTTAACTCCAAAATCTTAAGTCCTGGCTACAATTTATTTTGCCTATCCTTAATATTTGTATTAATATTTATATTGTTTATGTTAACTTGATTCTTCTTTCTATATTTATATTATTTTGTTTTCTTTGTTCCATTTTTAAACTTTTCCTTGCATTTCAAGCCATTACAGTCATTTGGTCATGTCATTAAGAAATGCTGGATTCAGGATTTTATTATTTGATTATCGAGTGTTTTGCACACTCTGAAACAAATTAGTATTCCAGCTTCTGTGCTGANACCATATTCATTCTATCTCCAAACAGAAGTACTTGTTGTGATTATCACAAATATTTATTTTGCATATTTTCCTCCTTAAAAAACAACTGCTATTATACAAAGTACTATATTAATTCAAAACACTATAAGCTAAATACAAATCTAAATAAATTTCTTTACAGTATGACTCTAAAACATATGAAGAAAAGTGCTGAATGATAGACAATGGAACTCGTAATTACAGATTTCAGTGCAAAAAAAAAAGGTGAGATGCTGTTTATTTATTCAGAGACTACCACACCTACAATGTAAACAGTATCCAGGTATTGAATTTGGATCATATACCACAGTCTCTTAAACTGCATGTATACATGTGAGATTTATGGGTATTCTGTATGTCTATAATACTGTTACTTAATTGAAACAGCTAAAGTCTATATGTCTATATGCCTGAAGAAAAAGCTACCATACAGACATCATCAGGATGAATGATCATAAAAGTCAGGGGGAAAGTGTCTTTTGGGTGTCATAGGAGTGACACACATACGAACTCTCAGAGAATGTGAGTTCTCCCTCTGAGTCTCATTGGGATATAAACTACACTTAATGATATGCCCCATATCTTTTAATAGATGGCCAACATAAAACAAAATGGGCCTCATAGAAACTACTACTTTATAACCTTAGCTAAATATTGTTATTAAAGAGTGTGTTGAGTATATTTCTCCATGTAGGTAGATAATGTTTCTTCCAGAAGGCAGATTTATTTCAAAATAACAGGATTTGGAGTTATTTATATGAATAGACAAGAAAATCCAAGAGACTACCAAAACAATGTAAACTATCGCCAAAGCTCTTTTTGCCAGCCGAACCAGATTGTAAAGCATGTTGACAATGGCAATAGGCACATTTGATATTGTACAATGAGAAATCAAGCTGGAAATAAGCAGAGATCTTCCTCTGGGATGAACCACATTCATAGTGCTAGATGTTTCTAGGTAAGGTGACTGACTAGTCCACATTTTAATCTGACATTTATGGAAAGACTAATAATGATACACAGGAGATGAATGACATAGAGAATAGCTTTTCTTTTCCTTGGCTCTCTTTTTGTGTTAGGAAGAACAGATATTATGAATTCATTGCAAGCATAAGCTTTGTACATATCTCCATTGTTTTATGTTAAGCACAAAAGTTTATGTGTAAAACATGGCTTCTTTCATGCAGTATGGTTTTAACATATTCACATTCCTTCTCCCAATTCATTTGAGCATGGCAGGGCAAGGTAATTTCAAAATTCTACAACTGGCTTAGTACTTTTCACATTTGATAGCTTTCTTTTTTTTTCTTTCAGTTTTCACATTCTTTCTTTTCTTCCTTTATTATTATAATAGCTCTCTTCTGAAAAACAGAAGAAATCAAATTAAACAGATTGAGGTTATTTATTTTATTTTATTTTATTTCCAGGCAAACAATATCCCAGGTATCAACAGGTAAAAAGTCATAACAATATATTGGAATTATTTAATTTTAATTGTCATGTAACTTTTATGTGTATATGTGTGTTTAAACTATTATAGTTGAAGTAAGTATTTCTGCTCTGATTGCTATGAACATGATACTGACAAGACTTCTGTTTATTTTTTTTAATTTGGTTTTATGCATTTTTACTTTTTATTACATATTTTCTTTATTTACATTTTTAAAGTTATTACTTTTCCTGGTTTCTCCTGTGAAAATCTCCTATCCCATCCCTACCTTCCCTTCTCACCAACCCACCCACTCCTGCTTCCATGCCCTGGCATTCTCCTACATTGTGGCATTGAGCCTTCTCAGGACCTCTTCTCCCCATGATGTCCAACAAGGCCATCCTCTGCTACATAGGCAACTGGAGCCATGTGTAGTTTTGGGTGGTGGCTTAATCCCTGGGATCTCTGGGGATTTTCATTGGTTCATATTGTTGCTCCTCCTATAGGGAGGCAAGCTCCTTCAGAAAAGCCAATTTTGTGTTGATTTGATAGTTTGTTCATGTAATGAACCCTCATACATTCACCATACATCAGGGGAAGTCTTTCTCCAAAGAGTAGTTGAACATCATAAGTTAAATTCAGTGACAACAAACAAGAGAAAATTGAGTCAGAAAAAAAGGGAGGTAAAAGAAAATAGGGCATTTATCAGAAGACTTGGAGAAGAAAGTTGAATTATGTTCAAACACATTAATAAAAATTTTAAAGAATTAATAACTTGTTTAATTTGTAAAGAAAATTATTATTTGATTACAAGTAGGAGATATGTAAACATAACAGAAATTCCTTGATGCTGAGCAAAAGTAACTCATGAAACTTAATTATATTGCCAAGCTCTGGCTAAAGTGATATATTTTTCCATTATGAATAAACATCAGAGAAAAATATCCATTGTGAAAATTATTTCACCTCAACATATCATTTGCTCAAACTTATTTAGTCATTGTTAAGGATGAAATTAAATTAGATACTTCTCACCAAAGCAGATAATTTCAATTACTCATTATACATTCACTACATGATAGCCAAGCATGAAATGTATGATCAGATGCCTTGCGACATTAGTGTTGTTCTATATGATGAGTAGGAAGATTTTTCTGTACTTATGATACTTTGTTCATGAATATTGAAAGATATTTTACACTGATATTACCTTAAGCAAATAAAAAGGGAAATATGAATATAGTTAATATTTTATCTTTTGTGTTAATCATTACAACAGAAAATGATTACTACCTTACTACCTGATATTTAGCTGGATTATGCCAAATTAATTCACCACCAAAAGCCACTTATTTTTTTTTCTTTTTCCAATTTTTATTAGGTATTTTCTTCATTTAAATTTCAAATGATATCCAGAAAGTCCCCTATACCCTACCCCTACCCTGGTCCCCTACCCACCCACTCCCACTTCTTGGCCCTGGTGTTCCCCTGTACTGGGGCATATAAAGCCAAAAGCCACTTTAAAGAGAAAGAGGAAGAAAAATAAAGATAGGTTGAAAAAGAAAATTGGCACAGGGAGAGGTCAATAGGGGCTGTTTCTTACATTGGAGATTATTTATGTTTCATATATCCTCTACTTCTATAATTTTGATAAATAATTTTATGTTAGAACACAAAATAGATAGATAATTTTATGTTAGAACACAAAGTCCAATTCCATTAATCATTATGGAGTATATCATAGTTTATATTTCAATAGCTTAGCCAATTACAATGTGTGTGTGTGTGTGTGTGTGTGTGTGTGTGTGTTTGTTTGTGTGTGTGTATTCAAAGTCAGGAAAACTGGGAGGGATTTATAGTTTATGTAAATTACACGGAGAGAATTTACAGCTAATTTCTCTCCCAAACTATCAGAAAAAAACAATTAGTTTTTGGAAAGCAATTTGAACAAGTTTGTATTTGGCACAATTTGTTGCAATGTCAGTAAAATGCTGATATATTGCACCTTAGAAGGTGAAATTTGTCTTCGATAGCACTGAGAAAGCAGCAGAAAATGACATTACCTTAAACTTGCTTCACTGGCTCCCATCAAAGGAGTCTTAAGGGGATTTAAGGTTACTCTCAATCTTCCCATTCTTTCTAGAAGAAAATCTGTCAGAACTCTGTCATGACATAGATACATGTTCCCTTCCTCATGGAATGCATCCTGACTACCCACTATTGCAAGTCCCAAGTGGGGTCATAAATCTTTGGAGTGTGATGCTTGTGCTCTGAACTAAGTAGGAATATTGCTATGTGTGATCTTTTGTGCAGTGTCTATAATGTATAAATGTGGTTTACTCTTTTCTATTATGAGGTGTGTTGACACCAAATAATTATAAATATATGCTATTTTCTCCACAGACTTCTATATAAAAATATAGTACTCTTAATATTTTTAATCTCCATTTAAAAATATTAATATTGGCATATATTACCAACATTGTTTAAAATTCACAACTTATACTTTTATTGTTGCTAGGGAGAAACACTAAGGAGAAAACTGTTGATTCAAAGTAAGTCAGTCATCTGACAGTCACTGAAAGACAATTGGATGGTGAAAATGAAACCTGCTATAAGTTTCAGATACCACTGACTGCCATGAAGGACTACAGGTTTCTTAGCTATGTGAATCTCTTAGAAGGAATTGAATTTTGATCAAATACTATTTGTTTTGCACATTTTACTCTATATAAAGGATGTTTCTTCAATACTTTTAATGGTGGCATAAATACTGATGATTAGCAATTTGTCTAGAATAGATTATATAATTTTATAAAACATTTTAGACTCTGTAAGTGAATGTCTTTAGGGGACTATGACAACATCATCAAAAGAATCTGGCTGATGTGTTTGTTGGACCTACATTGTTGTCCCCTATAGCAGCTGACACCAGTCTAGGGAACTGTCCTGCTTTGTTGCCATTTTCTAGGTGTTCCTAACTCTTTGTCAACAAACAAAATTTTAAAATCACTAAATGCAGCAGGAAAGAAATAGCTCTGTTCATAGTATTTGTTGCAGAAGCCTGAGGTCATAATGAGTATCTCAAAAAAATCCTAGAAAATAATCACATTTATAATACCAGTGTTGACAAGGCAGAGAGAATGTAGAGTTTTTAAACCTGCTGATGCTGACTGCAAGACTAGCATTCAGCAAACAAGCTCCAAGTCACTTATTCAAAGGAAAAATGCAAAAATAAAAATAAAAATAGGGTGGGTGAGGTAGTTAGTCCTTACTACAAACTACAAACATGGCCAATGTCTGGCCTCTGGACATGGACCTTAATGTGATTCCTCAAACGAATATATGAGCACCACATCATGAACATTGGGATATTATTTGGAAATCAGTTGTATGTAACCGCACTTAATGGGTTTTCTTTGTTTGGTTTGGTTTGGTTTTTTGTTTGTTTGGTTGGTTTGGTTTGGTTTTTGTTTTTCATTTTCAAGACAGGGTTTCTCTGTGTAGCCCTGGCTGTCCTGGAACTCATTCTGTAGACCAGGGTGGCCAAGAACTCAGAAATCCGCCTGCCTCTGCCTCCCAAGTGCTGGAATTAAAGGTGTGCACCACCACTGCCTGGCATTGCATGAGGTCTTTTTAATATTGCTGGGTACTTCTCATTTTATTTTATTTAACAATGAAGCATTCTTTTAAGGGTATCTAGTTCTTTTAATAAAATGAATTGAAAAGCTACGTTATTATTTAATTTAGTTCTGAGCAGTTTGTTAGAAAAATAGAGATGAAAAAGTGAGTTATAATCCCATGCATATCTCACCATTAGCCTTTAATTCATCATAAACTACAAGTGAAAATATGTATATCTGTGTAAAGTATTTTACTTGGTAAAATACTTACTCCAAATATCTTTTTTTTTTTTTTTTGGTTTTTCGAGACAGGGTTTCTCTGTGTAGCCCTGGCTGTCCTGGAACTCACATTGTAGACCAGGCTGGCCTCGAACTTAGAAATCCTCCTGCCTCTGCCTCCCGAGTGCTGGGATTAAAGGCATGCGCCACCACGCCCGGCTAATATCTTTGTTTTAAATCTACCAACTGATTGGTGAAAAGGACATTTAATCTCGATTTTAGTTACTTTTTCTGTTGCTGTGATAAAATACTACAACCACGTTTTTTCTGGTTCTAATTATCTTTGTGCCCCATCTGTGATCTCTGAGATAATCTCAAAAAAAAAAAAATAAATAAATAAATAAAGCATCAAAAATAAATTACTATGAGAAAAATCTTATAAAAAGGAGAGTTTATTTTGATTTATCAGTCTGAAGGGAAAGTCTATAATGATAAATATATGTATATTATACACATACACACACATACACACACACACACACACACACACACACACACACACATGAGTGGAACTGAGCAAAGTGGAAGAAAGGTAAATCTATGTAATATTTCAGGCAAGCCTCACTGATATACTTCCTCCAACAAAGCTCCGATATCTGTAAGTTCCATACCCCCATCAAATCACACCACCAAATTTTCAAATACACTAACATATAATGGATATTTTTCTCATAGTTCACCATATTGCTCCCTGATAATTTATCCTAAAAATTATTTTGCTATAACATAAGAAAGAATATAAAATAAACTTTATTTATTCAATAACTTATATATGTTAATAATTAATTATACTAATTTCACAAAACAAGATAAAATAAGATGTACTTCTAATGACAAGTTAGCTGGTGATAGAAGAACTTGTTTCCTTAAATTAGATTGTGTAATTTATTTGAAAATGATCCCTAATACACTTATTATTTACTTGGATGAGGATAATATTTGATAAGAAGAATCACAAACCTGTATCAAATATCCAAATAAAAATTTTCTTGATAGAGTCATGAAGAGAAATCTCATCCTATGAAATGAAGGCAAATATGTATGTATACTATTATGCAAATTACATACATTAATATAAATAACTCTCTGTTGTATATTTATTAACATTAAACTTGATACGATAATTTAATCCTGTTTTTGTAATTTTTTTTCCATGTGAAAGAGGTTTATTGGGATAGAGAGGGGCAAGGTGGCAGCAGAAAGAAAAGGGGGAAAGGGGAGGGTGTTCCTATTTTTTTTTTTTTTTAGATATTTTCTTTTTTTTCAATTTTTTTATTAGATCTTTTCTTAATTTACATTTCAATTGCCATCCCTAAAGTCCCCTTCCCCCTCCCCCTTTCCCCTCCCTGCTCCCCTACCCACCCACTCCCACTTCTTAGCCCTGGCATTCCCCTGTATTGGGGCATATAAAGATTGCAGTACCAAGGGGCCTCTCCTCCCAATGATGGCTGACTAGGCCATCTTCTGCTATATATGGAGCTAGAGACACGAGTTCTGGGGGTTCTGGTTAGTTCATATTGTTGTTCCTCTTCTAGGGTTCTTAGTGAGGTAACCCAATCACAAAAGAAGTCATTGGATATGCTCTCACTGATAAATGCATATTAGCCCAGAAACTTAGAATACCCAAGATACAATCTGCCAAACACAAGAAAATCAAGAAGGAAGATCAGTGTGTGGATACTTAATTCCTCTTTCGAATAGGAAACAAAATAACCATGAAAGGGGTTACAGAGACAAAGTTTAGAGCTAAGATGAAAGGATGGACCATACAGAGACTAACCCACCGGGGATCCATCCCATAATCAGTCACTAAACTCAGACACTATTGCATAGGACAGCAAGTGTTTGCTGAAGGGACCCTGATATAGCTGACTCCCACAGAAGTGAATGCTCACAGTCATCCATAAGTGGGAGCATGGGACCCACATTGGAGAAGCTAGAGATAGAACCCCAGGAGCTGAAGGGGTCTGCAACCTTAGAAGAGGAACAACAATATGCAAATTTTAATCACATTTTTATTTCTTTTTTTCCCCACTTTTTATTAGATATTTTCTTCATTTACATTTCAAATGTTATCCCAAAAGTCCCCTAAACCCTCCCACATCCCCCGCCCTGCTCCCCTACCACCCACTCCCACATCTTGACCCTGGCATTCCCCTTTACTGGAGCATATAAAGTTTGCATGACCAAGGGGCCTCTCTTCCCAATAATGGCCGGTTAGGTCATCTTCTGCTACATATGCAGCTAGAGAAATGAGCTCTGGGGGTACTAGTTAGTTCATATTGTTCTTCCACCTATAGGATTGGAGACCCCTTCAGCTCTTTGGGTACTTTCTCTAGCTCCTCCCTTGGGAATCCTGTGTTCCATTTAATAGCTGACTGTGAGCATCCACTTCTGTGTTTTCTAGGCACTGGTATAGCCTCACAGGAGACAGCTATATCAGGGCCCTTTCAGCAATATCTTGCTGTTTTGTAAATCTTAAGGGAACATAACTATCACTCCTTCCCTTGTCTTCACTGAAGGACTTTGCTGCCATTGTCACGTGATCTCACTGTTGGCTGTCTCTGTCATCTCAAACTGGGAATCTGGTTTCCCTCTTTCCCACAATTAGTATGCATGTGAGATTTTGCTTGCTTATTTTTCTTTTTACAATGATTGTTTGTTATTTACATCGGAGAAATAATGTGCATGTCTGTGGACTTGGACATACTACCTGTTGGAGAAACAGTACTTAGGAGTATATAAATTTCAGTATAAACAAGCTGTTCTGAGGTACCAGGCACACATATAGTAGAGAGCTTCCTGGTCTGGGCTCTGTGGGAGAAGAAATGTTGAACATTGTAGAGACTTGATGTATCAGGGTCAGGGGATACCTGGAGGAGGACCTTCTCAGAGGTGAAGGGGAGGGGAATAGAAGAAGAACTCTTTGAGGGAAGATCAGGAGAGGGTCACATTTGGAATGTAAATGAATAAAATAATTAATACAAAGTATAAGTATAAATTTTCCAACTATTCACATCCTATCTTTCAGTTTATTGATATAGTTTTATATTATACTTAAATTGAAAAGGATGATGTGTTATTCTGTGCCTATTCACCTTTAAAATTCTTTCAACATAGAAGGCTTCATATGTCAAGCAGAACATAAAGTAAATGCAGATCTGTGTTTTCAGTAAAATACCAATTCTTTAGAAAGTAAAGAAGTCTGTCTTTCAATTTGTTAAATTACGAATGGTACATGCTTTTTAAACTCTTTGTTCTTATTAGACTAGTAGGACAACATAGTCTTTTGGACTAAAATCCATCCATGAAATTTATCAAGGAGCTAATAAGTGTAGCAATTGCTGGTGATACAAATACATTCTCATATAATTTTATATTAAACATATTTAGTGCCTTCACTTTTCAATGAGTCTAAATTAACTATTCTTTGTATAATAAAGTATAATGCTTTGAGAAGGCCAAAATCTTGAGAAACATAATATTCTAAATTTTAGATGGAAGCTTGTTTGCATGTTGATTATAGAGATAATGATCTCCTATGCAACATGTGAAGACACTATAAGAAAATAAAAGGCCAAACAAATATTTCTTTCTACCTGAAATCAGCAATCTGTTCTTCTATGATGCTCTTGTGTAGTAATCATATACATAGTGGTTTACAACCTGTTGTTAATAATTTACTCACTGTACTTTCTTAAAAGAGATGGGAAATACAAAGCTTGTGGGCATTTCTTTGTCTTCTCAAGGCACATCTCTAGAGTTCTCTCTCTCCCTCTCTCTCTCTCTCATTGTGTGTGTGTGTGTGTGTGTGTGTGTGTGTGTCTGTCTGTCTGTCTGTCTGTCTGTCTGTCTGTGTGTGTGTTTGTGTGTGTGTACATATGGTGGTAATAACCAGGGTTGATAAAATGAACATGGGTGCATTACCTCATTTTCCAGTCCAAATAGATTCCGGAATTTCATTTCATGTGGATATTTTACTGCAGAGTGGAATCTATGTCCCTGAGATTGGCAGCACTGATGATAATGGATTTCCAGAATTCATCTACTAACACCATTAAGATGCTGATCAACTGGCATTCATAGCAGGGATCAGGCAAGAGTACAATATAAGACTTGGGTCTTTGTGCAAACAACATGTGCTCATGTGTACCAGGGCCCCAACAGGAGATTTATTCTAGGGACCCAGAGCAGATGGTATGGTTGCCAATTGACCTTTATGGAGTATTGTTCACTGTTTGGCTTTACTGAAATAAATGGAGGGGGAAAAATCAGCTTTCCCAATCCCAGCTTAATCCACCTAAATGTCTGCTATGTATTCACACACAAATGTTAAAATAATTCCTATTTCCTTCAAATTTATACTTTATAATGATGAAACACAAGTCAGCTAATATCAATAGTCCCAGAAAAAATAGTTTTGAATTTAAGTTAAATAAAATGGAATTCTTCTAACAGTTTTTCCATTATGTAAACTGCATCTATTGTTTATGAAAAGTTAATAATTTACAGGGACTCATATATTACAGGATAAATATGACCAACCACCTTATAATAGTTGATTGTTTAAAGTATGTTGAATTCTTAGTGTAATTAGATGTGAGTTCTTATTGTGATCTAATACATTTTCTAACAGAAAAAAAAATTCACTAATCTTTCATTTCCTATCGTTATTTTGTATAACTTATGTTAAACTGTATTTGCAAAGAAGAAAGAACTACAGCCTGTGAGTAAAACATACTCAAGTGTTTAGATTGTTGCTACCATCTAGTTCCTGCCAACAGATATGTTAATCATTCAATTACACTTCCATACATCCCTAAATATCAACAAAATTGTTTTTCTTTGTTAAGTTTTAAAAGCTTTTGTTTGATGGAGTTAAAGGATAGTAATAAGTGGTGTATATAACAAAGAAAACCTTCACTCCCTCCAATGTCAGTAGCAAATACCCTGTATTGCCTTCACAGCTGTGCAGAGTGATGCTGAGCTACCAGCTATAATATTACGTGGAATTGGAAACATCCATCACACTGTGGAAACAACTGGCTGGAGTGAAAAATGTGTCTTTATGTGTTATATCCCTCTAGGAAGGGAAGAAAGGAGTTAGTCTTTCTTTCCCATTCTTTCTTGTATCATTGTCTAAGACATTATATCTCAGCATTTGTTCTTATGACTATTGACATACAATTGAGTAGCCAGGCCTCTGTATACTTAATATGTATAACCATTTTATTTTCAATAGGAAGGGTTCATAACACATATAGTAGAGAAAAGTATAATAATTAGTCAATTATTAAATAATAGTAATAAAACATCCTATAAGTCAAATATGTGCCAAAATAATTTTAAGAAAGATTCATTTCTATTTATATTGTTTCTTTGGGAAAGTTTTTATAGACTGTACTTCCACTAAGAAATACACTTCACAAATAATTTCATAGTTTTGAGAAAGGGAAATCAAACAGATACTGAAGAGTAAGTAATAAAATCTGGTGGAATATTTCAAGAATTAAGAACACTGGATGTTTTCTCAAACCAAGGTTGGATTTTCAGTACCCACATGCGGATTCAGAACCATCTGTAATTCCAGCTATAGAGGATCTATTGCTAGGGGAACTGTTGCCTTTGTCCGGCTTCCTTGAACACTGCATGAGAAAGTACAGACATTTATATAGGTAAAACAACAATACATATGAAACAAATTTTAACTTTAAAAAATGAGCTCAATATTCTACTCACAGTACTGGCATGATGTATGTTTTTTACTAACTATTTTAGTTATTATTTTGTCTGCTTATTTGTTCTTTTACTTCCTTGATAGCTTTTCTTATCTTTGGCTTTCTCCACATTAAAGATACACAAACAATTTAAAGGGTAACTAACAAAGATAAATCAAACAGTAGATACAAATCTTATTTCAACAAGGCTATTCTGGTATGGAAGATGGGGGGATGACTTTGATCACTTTGTCACTCTTGTACATGATAAAACTAAGTCTGTGCAAGATGCTAAACTTCTGGTTCCCTGCAGCCTAGGTGAACAGGTAAGTGTTTGAGTCATAGGATCATTGGTAAGAGATATCTTCAGAATAATTCTAGGAAGTGTCAGATAAGGTAAAGGTAGTCAGTTATCATTAGATGTAATATCAAAGTAGTCCAATCAACTGCTGCATTTATTGACCACTGGAAAAGAGACTCCCTGAGTATAACTGAGGGATTCAGATTTTCCTGTTCTCACCATTTTCCCCTACACCCCATTCTCTTTGCCCCAAGTTTCTCCAACTGCATGCAATGCGTTGAGATACATTTGTTCCTCTAACCCACTGCAATGCAGTGAGATACACTTCCTTCTCTAATCCACTACATCAGAAGGATCTCTTTTCACAAAAGAGCGAAGTATAGCAGTCCACTAATTTTGGGATGAACTCTCTGAAAATGTGAGGATAAACAGATCTTTCCAGATATTGACTTTGTTTTTAACATCTGTGCCTTTGCCCTACCCATACTCAATTTCCAATTTATATGAAGCAACTTAGAGCATGACACAGATGTCAGGTTGTCTGATTGGATATTTTCTGACATAAAACTTGAGCAGATGGATGTTTGACAAGCATTAGAGCAGAGTAACTTATTGCACATCTCAGGAAAGTTATTAACAAAAAATATCAGGCTTTAGATTCTTATACAAACATTGGGGAAGAAAATACATTGCAGAGAAAAGTAATGTATGTTAAAAGAATATGAAATAAATAAAAAGACGATATAGCACATTAAAAGAAAAGATTAGCTAAGCAAAATTCTTGATAATGAGATTTTACAGGTAACAATCTGATAAAAGAATATATAAAACCAAAATAAAATATTACCTGTAAAGTAAAGCATACAAAGAGGGCAGCACTTTTAATAATTGGTTGATAGATAATCAGATGTAGTTTGACTTTTAACATAAAATCTTTTCAAAATATAAATGGATCATATTGTTTTCTATCAATTGGTCTCTCTGTAAGATTTTCTGGTTATAATTCAATTTTTAAAGATTAATTATTTATTTTATGAATATGAGTATACAGCTCATTGTCAGTCACCATGTGGTTGCTGGGAATTGAATCAGAACTTCTGGAGAAGCAGTCAGTGCTCTTAACCACTGAGCCATCTCTCCAGCACTGAATTTCAGATTCTTAACACTTAATATTTGTTACATTTTCCAATGACATCTTTACAAAAATATTTTTAAAACACAATTATAAAAATGTTTCAACAAAATTTAAGGCTGCATAGACAAAATATGCATTGATTCATTATTTCATTGTTCATGTGAGTGTGTGTGTTTGAATATTGACCAGTACTGAATCAGTTGTGCTCTCTGGAGTCCCTCCCTCAAAAATTCACTTTTGGCACATGAAAGCAACTCCGTTTTGCTTTTCTATACACAGTTGTTGGTCTTTTCTCAACAATCCAAGAACCTCCACTGGATATAATTGACCTGAAGATCTTAGCCAGGCATGATAGAGCTTGCTTTAGTGGCACTTAGGAGGATGAGGTAAGAGGTAGGTAATTACTGAGCAAGTCAGGCATACCTGCCCAAGCTTGCTGTGGAGAGAGATGGGAATATAACAAAGACTACACCTTCTTCTCATCTGTGTGAGTATTTGTTTATTCTGAACGGAGAGGACTCTAACAAAAAGAATTAACCAGTTTATTTAAGTGGTTAAACAATATATTAGAAATAAGCATGACTGATGAAGTTGATAGCTCAAAGGAACCTTGACGTCATAAAGTCCCACCAACTATATTTAATATTGCTACTAACACATTGATCTTGAGACAAAGCATACAGCTAAACCCACTGGGGATATTAAACAGTGAAGTTTCCTTAAACTCATAATAAAGTACTTACAAATTTTATCCTTTAGAAATGATTTCTATATCCTTATGTTTTGACAATGTGTTCAGTAAAGATTCAGAGGGAAAAAAAAAGTGATGTTAAAGTATTTTTTCCTTACAAAGGTATTATAAAAGTGGCTTATTTTTCTTGGATATGTTCAGCATAATCGTACTTTTTCTATATCATAAAATTTATGATAAAAACATAACTTCCCTGGCAATACTAACCCATCTGTTTTATTCAGATTTTATCATTGTTTTGCTCTATACAACAATAATTAAGTATGTTGGCAGTAAGAGTAATAACAGTTTGATTTCTTTAGAAGATTAGCAGTGTGAACAGTAGCAGTGAGAGAAGAATTTTCATGTGCGTTCCTAAAATAGCGACATTAACAGCTCCATACTGAGAAACCTGGAGAGCCACCCACTCTGTCCTACCTACCACCAAATGGCCACAGACTCCAATAGCACATTCCAGAGCCTTTTATAACTCTGATAGGTGATGGCTTGTTCATATTGTCCCCTTAGCACTGCAGCTGTCATTTTCTAATTCTCCTTCATTTCTATTTTTATGTCTAGGTTCACATTCTTGCCGCCATTCTTTCTTCCTTGCTTTTCACACTGCTCCTTATTTCAGGCTACGCTTTTATTTTAAAAAGTAGAAATTGGACGTGCACCTTTTCTTTTGTTTTTTTTTTTTTTTCCTCTTTATTAGATATTTTCTTCATTTACATTTCAAATGTTATCCAGAAATTTCCCCTTACCCTCCTGCATCCCCGCCCTGCTCCACTAACCACCCCCTCCCACATAATGGCCCTGGCATTCCCCTGTACTGGGGCATATAAAGTCTGTATGACCAAGGGGCCTCTCCTCCCAATGATGGACAACCAGGCCATCTTCTTGCATATATGAATCTAGAGACATGAGCGCAGGGGGAACTAGTTAGTTCATGTTATTCTTCCACCTATAGGGTTGAAGACCCCTTCAGCTCCTTGGGTACGTTCTCTAACTCCATCCTTGGGAGTCCTGTGTTCCAACTGATAGCTGACTGTGAGCAACCACTTTCGTGTTTGCCAGGCACTGGTATAGCCTCCCATGAGACAGCTATATCAGGTCCCTTTCAGCATTATCTTGCTGGCATATGCTATAGTGTTTATTTTGGTGGCTGATTATGGGAAGGATCCCTGGCAGCCGCCGTCACTGGTTGTTCCATCCTTTTGATTAGGCTTCACACATGATCTCTGTAACTCCTTTGTGTGTGCTTTGTTCTTAATTCTAGGAAGGGGCACAGAGACCACATTTTGAACTTCATTCTTCTTGAGATTCATGTGTTTAGTAAGTTGTATCTTGGGTAGTCTAGGCTTCTGGGCTAGTATCCACATATCAGTGAGTACATGTTATGTGAGTTCTTTTGTGATTGGGTTACCTCACTCAGGATGACACCCTCCAGATCC
>LR751083.1:141972-222492 GCA_902729485.2 Mus minutoides | reverse complement strand
TGGCCCTTTAGTTTGATAGTCTTCCTTCTCATCTACTCCAATTATCCTTAAGTTTGGTCTTCTCATTGTGTCCTGGATTTCCTGGATATTTTGTGTTAGAATCTTTTTGCATTTAGCATTTTCTTTGATTGTCTTGTCTATGCTCCCTAGAATCTTCTGTGCCTGAGATTCTCTCTTCCATCTCTTGTATTCTGTTGCTTACGCTCATATCTATGGTTCCTGATATTTTTCCTATGGTTTCTATCTCCAGGGTTAACTCCTTTTGGTTTTTCTTAATTGTTTCTACTTCCATTTTTAGGTCCTGGATGGTTTTGTTCCATTCCATCACCTGTTTGGTATTCTTTTCCTGTAACTCTCTCAGTATTTCCTCTTTAAATGCTTTTAGTTGTTTACCTGTGTTTTCTTGTAACTCTCTAAGTTTTTCTTCTTTATATACTTCTAGTTGTTTATCTTTGTTTTCCTGTAATTCCTTCTTATAGTCCTCCATCATCATCATGACCATTGATTTTATATCCATGTCCTGCTTTTCTGGTGTGCTGTTGTATCTAGGACTTGATGTGGTGGGTGAGTTTGGGTCTGGTGATGCCAAGTACCCTTGGATTCTGTTGCTTCTGTTCTTGTGCTTTCCTCCTGCCATATCTGCCCGAGGTGACCTGGTGTTGGTGCAGACCAGAAAGGACCCGCTGTTTTGCCCTGGTCCCTTATCAATCTCCTGGCTGATGTCTCAAGTTCCACAAGATTGGGCCGGAACAGAGGCTGTGTTCCCCTCCTCACCTCACTTCTAGAGATAGCTTGGGGAGTCCCGAAAGAGCCTAAGAGAGTGCACAGAGCCTGAGGCCCGGGCCCTGATCTCCTGATGTTGTCTTAAAGTCCTGGAGTTGCTGGGCTCAGAGGAAAGATGGCGGGGTGGCGGGTGCTCTGGCTGGGAGAGGCCCAGTCTCCGGTGGGGTGGAGTTCTCGGATCCTGCCCCTGGGGGCAACCGCTGCCCCGATGCTCCCAACACCACCTCTGCACTGCACTCACGCGTAACCCCAATGGGATCTTAAAGTCCTGGGATGTCCCTAGCTGTGTCCGCTGGGCTCAGAGGAAAGATGGCGGGGTGGCGGGTGCTCTGGCTCAATAAATGTATTCTTAACATAGCATCACATCCTATGTACATTGCCATAAGTTTTCACCATAGTCTACAGCGTTTTTCCATTTGTCCACCAAAAGCATGATGTCACTGTATGCAAGATAACTTCAATAATTTCCACCAGTGCAATTAGTAAATGCTAACTTCAGTGATTATCCTGGGATGTACTCTGACCTTAATTCACACTGTAAGAATGCCATAAATCTTTAAGTATATTCATAAAAGAAATACTAATGTTTCCTTGAAAATTAATTTAAATCTCACCATATTTGATTTTATATCCAATAAAAGTGTACTTCCCTTACCCTGAGTCTAGAGACAAACTTAGTTTTGAATGATATCTTTGTAGACTTATAAAGATCATTTTGTTTAGGTCTTCTTCTGAGGCTCAGCTGTGATCCAATTATGTAAATTAGTAATTTTTAAAGAAAATGCTAAATATTTAACATAAAGATTATAATATTTTTAGTAAGTAGTTGTGTGAGTATTTTAGGATATTTATATTTTACACCACTATTATTTTAAAGGGTAGTTGGCATGATTGATTTATTCACAGGAGTAAAATTTATGGTATATTCTAAAAAGCACCATCTCTATACATAAGTCACAAAGTTGTGTAAATAGTTATGGTGGAATATAAGATTGTAAACATTTGAAAGTATATTATAATGTATTATTATATTTTAGAACAGGTTTCAACACAGAGAATGGGATACTTTGATAATAGAATGTCACCAAATCTTACTGACCATGTATGCTTTCTATATTTTTAAACACAAATAAACCCCATTCCTTGAACACATAATGGAGAGACATTCTGAAGTGTGTAGGGTGGACAGGGTAGAATGTGGCTGGTGCACCTGTTTTCTCATTGTGCCAGCTCTCTGGTTTTCTTGACATTCTCTGGAGTCTCATCATTATATCCATGTTGTGGCTTTTCCTCTGATCGAGCTCACTTTACCTGAGCAATCCTTCTCTCATTATCTTCTATGACCAGCAAGGATGCTATGTAGTTAAAGTTGCATATTAGACACCATTGTCTTTTGTTGAACTTTAGACTAATTTCAACCAACAAAATATCATATCGCCTGACATTATCCTTTTTTTTTTTTTTTGCCTATCACCCCCTTGTGGAAGACCCCACACTTCTGCTTTCAAGTGTCACTCAAGCTCAATTTCTATCTAATGACTATGCAAGAACACTCACTGCCATCTATCTATAACTTATGAAGATTAAATTAAGATTCTATCATTTCTTTGGTCTGAATTATATCAATATACACCTGAGCTATTGAAATTAAACTATACCTACATTAATTCTTCTTTTCAAAAAACAAACAATCCAAAAAAACCCACAAAAAAACCTATGAACTTTCTAACCTGAGTATTTCTTATTAGACAATGCATACTAAAGTGATAGTTAAGAGATTCATAGCACATTTATAACATTCATCAGCTATTAATTTGAATTAATGACAAAAAAAAGAAAGGAAATATTGAAAACAGCAGAACTCATGACATGGTATGTTGAAAGTACATGCAGGTCCTTAGTTTAAATTTTCCACATTATATTAAGTTATTTTAGATCTATATTTGCTAAATGGTTATTTACTGATCTATAGTATATATGTGATATAATTTTGACCTCACATTTAACTACTTTTATATAAAACCATTTCTATCTTTTTGTTTGCTTGGTTTTTTGAAACAGGGTTTCTTTGTGTAGCCCTAGCTATTCAAGAACTCATTCTGAAGACCAGGCTAGCCTTGGACTTATTTACTCTGCCTCTAGAGTTCTTAGATTAAAGACATGCACCAATACCACCCATAAACTATTTATGAGTAGAAATTTGTCAGTTTGTAGTCTAAGAGACAGTTGATTACTAACATTGATTAAAGTATCCATTTAGCTGGGCATGGTGGCACACACCTTTAATCCCAGCACTTGGGAGGCAGAGGCAGGCAAATTTCTGAGTTCGAGGCCAGCCTGCTCTACAGAGTGAGTTCCAGGACTGCCAGGGCTACACAGAGAAACCCTGTCTCAAAACAAACAAACAAACAAACAAACAAACAGTATCCATTTAATCCATAAAATTATTTTTGCATAAAATAGACAGTGTTGTATGTACTTGAATCTTATAAGTAGAAATTAGAAATGGTACAGTGTAGCCCATCAATATAATAAGGAATTCAAGACTAATGGACACAAGTTATAAAGATAAATAGAAAATGATGGATAAGTATGATTGACTAATTTTCTTAATCATGGTATAGGAGGGATATTATAGAGAATACTAATAACACAGACAAGTTAGAGAGAAACTGTAAATTTTAGAAAGAATACACTAACTTTTACTTATAAAGGTTTAGAAGCCAGGCCTGGCCATGTGTACCTATGACTCAAGGACTAGTGAACTAACAAAGGAAGATCAAGAGTTCAAGAACACCCTTGACTACTCAGTGAATTCTGTACCAGGTTTGAGACTATGCATAACCAACCCATCCCTAGAGAACATCATGAATCAACAGGATAAGTACTTCAGTAAAACAACTGGACAATAATTGCAAAGTTGAAATAATTTTATAAGTGACAATACTCGAAATACCTATACAAAGCTCCAGGGATTGTAAATTCACTGCCAATTAACATTGGTAAATTTAAACAATATAGAATCTCTCTCTCAACTGTACCAATAGACATGTGGCATATCTACTTTTATTGTGAATAGAATAAACAACCTTTTCTTACATAATTAAGGTAGAATTTATTTTTTCATGTCTGGGAATTCTTGGTAAGATAAAATGCCTAATAATGTTACTCTTAGACCTATGCCTTTCAGTTTTATCAGCATGTTTCAGTTACATAAAATTTAAAGGGGGGCAATAACAAATAAGAATATATTGTGAAATTAATTATAATACATTAGTTTAAAAAAAGAGAAAAAACAGGTCAGAGTAAATTTCAGAGCATCTTTCAACAATTGTTTTAAAATACCTTAGAGTTTAATCTATAAAGGCATAGAAACAGCATTCTTAGGCTCACATTAGAATGTTAACAGAGAATATGGAAGGGACTATAGGTTGCTTTTACCTATCTACCTTGTTCTTGTGTATTTCCTATGGTAAAATATTTCAGATAAGCAATAGGATAAGTGCGAAGACAGTTAAGGAGACATAGCCTCAGTGGTCCACTGGGATTCTAAGAGTGAGAAGCTGGGTGTTAGGAAGCAAGTCATTTTCTTGGTCACAGAGCAAAGGCTCTGAATGTTTTACTTAGGAAAAAAAGGTTACTTTGTTGTGTGACTTGTTCACAAGGAAAAAAATCAGTACTGTAGCATTGTAGTTGTTTATTAGAAAAGAGTCAATAGTATAGCTGCTATTGAGTTATTCAAACTTAGGGAAATGAGAAATACTTCAACTTTAAAGAAACTTTTAGATTTTTTTTTGCACATTTGAGTAAATTGTGGCATAAAAGTCTCATTATTTAGATTTGTAAGTTAAAAAGAAATGAGCACCTTGCTCAACATAGATGATCAGTTGCTAAAATCCTGACTAAATTGTACTTTTTACTCCTTGTAATCTTTCAAATCCTTTCCAAGGGGGAAAACTAGGAATTCAGACCTATTATCACCATGCAATTTTCTAAGCAGAAGGTACACTTTTACTAGATTTAGCTATCTTAAGTAATACATATAATAAATAATATATCAACATATATTAATATATAGGATCTAGTAATGCTTATATGGTCAATTCCCTACCTGCAATATATTGATATATAAAATGCTATACAATTACTTCATATCAACTATATTAAAACTATATTAAAATGATAAAAGCAAATTCTGTTATAAAAACTTTTTATGACTCTAATTCCTGACATTATTTAGCTTAACTTTTTTACATTCTTCTATTTTAAACAAATCTATTTAATTTGTTTTGTTTTATGTGTGTCTGTGCTATAGACATATCTATAAATCCATTTTATATTCTTTTAAAGCATCAATATTAAAATTACTATTATTAATATATGTGGGGGTACACACATGTCACAGCACATGGGTGGAGATCAGCACACAATTTTGTAGAGTTTTCTTCTTCTATGTCTGCATGGGTTCTGGTAATTGAACTGAGATCATTACACTTGTGCTATAAGCATCTGCACTTATTGATTCTTCTTGCTGGGCCTACAAATTCATTGTTAATACTTTTGACTACATTTTTAAAGTTTTGTTCTACTGAAAGGATCTTAAAGTTTTCAAGCCAATGTTATGTAGTTCTTTCCTCATACTACCATGTTTTTGGTTTTATTTTTCAAAAGGACTGTGATATAAATCTAATATCTGTGTACTAATCTTTACATGTAGAACATTATGTGTGGGTATATGTGGATAATGTCAGTGGTGAATCTTGTTTTGGAAGTGACAAGATGGAACCCAATAGCCGGGCGTGGTGGTGCACAGCTTTAATCCCAGCACTTTGGAGGCAGAGGCAGGCAGATTTCTAAATTCGAGGCCAGCCTGGTCTACAAAGCGAATTCCAGGACAGCCAGGGCTTTACAGAGAAACCCTGTCTTGAAAAAAAAAAAGATGGAACCCAATAATAAGGTGAGATTTATTTATTTTTTTCTACCTCTGAAAGTGAAGAATCTACTGTCATCCCACAGGTTTCAGAAGTATCAACAACTTTATGTCACATTTTTCAGTAACCATTATCCCAGCCTAGTGTAATACTAAAATTATAGACTCTTATTTACTTTAAAACTTGAAGGAGAATTCATCTCAAGCCTAATATAAAACCTTCAGTAGCAGAAAGGCATCTGTGTTACATCAGGGTTTCTAGTCTACTGCTACCTAGAAGTTGTTGTTTTTTCACTTCAAAAATAGAAATGAAGAAGAGAAAAGAAGCGGAAAATGTTTTATATAATCTACAGTCTTCATTCTTGCCCCAGTGATCAGTAATTGGCTTATTATAATTGGTGTGTGATAGTGGGACACTGTGTAATGCAAACCTAAATAAAATATGTGATACTGACTTGAGCTGAGATGGAAGGATGGCAGGGACATTATGAAACTTGGAGCAATGGTAAAGAAATTGTTCTGAGAATATGGAGAAAAGAAACTCTATGTTGTTATGTGGAAAATAGAGAGACCATCATGTGTAATGAGAAGCAATATAGGTAAATTCACAGTGTCTTCTACTTTCATACTTGAGGAAAGATTAAAAACAAACAAACAAACAAACAATAAAAACAAAACAAACAAACAAACAAACAAAACCATCTCGTTCTTGGGGTTGTATTGTATCTGCCCGGGCGATGTGGCTGGCCATGCACTGGCAGGCAATGGCCGACCTGTTTTTTTTTTTTTTTTTCTTCTTCTTCTTCTCATGGAGATTGATTAAAAACTCCACAATCTCTCCATCCAGCTCACTAGGTTCCTGCTGGCAGGTTGTTACCATGTCAACCCAGTGCTTCAAATCCCCCATGGCCTTTGTGGTACACAACTGGCAAACCCACACTTTGTCACCTTGACCTCTCTTGAACCAAGACAAGCCTCAGTGTGAAGGAAAACGCAACACAAACGAAGTTTCGAAACAATGATAACTCAGTGACTGGGAGCAACACCTAAAACCTAATCTCTGCTTTAGTTCCTGCCTCTAGGAGCATGCCAAGCTTTCTTCATCATCAATAGTGACCAACAAGCTAGAGAAACCCTTTTCTCCTCTAAGTGAGTCTTAGTCAGTGGTTTATCACAGTGACTGAAAAACATATCTAGGATAGTTTTCAACTACACAGTAAAGTTTACAAGCACATCAGCTTAAAAAAGGAGAACTTGTTATTCAGATAAAAATCTGCCTGAGAAAAATTGTCATTATGACTATTTAACCTTATGTAAGATTCATGAAAATATCTTTTTCCCCTTTGTTACAGGGAGTTGTGGTTAGTCTCAAATTTGTGTAGATCCAGCCTTAGTCCTCAAAAGCTGGGATCATAGTCATAGATATGTGCCATAACATCCTAATTTCCACATTTCTGAAATTAGTCTTGGCAATTATGCCACTAGGTGACCCAATCAAAAGAAATACAGGTGAAAATGAAGAGACCATAGAAAGGGTCCCAACTGAGCTACACATAAAGACAATTCTTAGAAGTATATTTTTGTACATTATATATTATATTATATTTTGTATATTATAAGTATATTATATAACCATAATTCAGGAAGCTGAACTCAGAACTATAGATAGTGAAATATCAAAATTTCACTGGATAGCATCATTGCATTAAAAGGAGAAATATTTCTCTCTTCTAGGGAATAACAGACCAGTATTTGAAGTCAAAGTTTCTGGTAATTCAGATTCATGTGGTGTTTTGCTGAGGCAAGACACATGGGAGAACATATAATGTTTAGAGAGAGTATAAATAGGAATCAACAGACAGTGATGGGGTGCTTACATAGCTAGCCTTGCAATGCTTCATCAGTCTTGTGTCTTTGCTGATCTTCACTTCTTTAAGAGAGGCACTGCAGAGAACTTCTCTTGTAGTCCTGGCTGGTTCTATTTGCTCCCACTGACTTGTGCCAATTCGAGGAAGGCCTAGCAGTTTCTGTTGGATCATGTCACCTCTGCTGATTCATGTTTGCTATCCTAATACAACTGAACTGGACTGCTGGTATCCTGACAAACAGAGATTGGAGTCACCATAATAAAACTACTTCTAAACAAGTCCATGTCACCTTGTCCTATTTACCATCTTTTCTCCCCTACTTTTGGATGGTGGGCTAGAAGCCATGGGGGGGTTGCGTCTAAGCATTTGATAACCATCAATACAAGTAGGTTTTGAAAAATCTAAGGCTACAAGTAGGGCTGAACTTCAAAACATCTATGAATTAGCAATTTCTCTATTTGAATGAGAAAGTCTTGTGGAGGGAAGATAGGTTGCCTTTTGAGTTTGTACTTTTCTAGATGAACAAAAGTGTAATGGTGGTGTGGAAGAAAATCATCCCCATAGGATTACAAGGAGTGACACTATAAGGAGGTGTGGCCTTTTTTGGAAAAGATGTGGCCTTGTTGAAGAAAGTATGTCACTAGGGGATGGGCTTAGAAGTCTGAGTGACCTGTGAAGCCTGGCCAGTATGTCTGTTACTTCCTGCTATCTGTAGATCCAGATGTAGAACTCTCAGCCACCTCTCCAGCACCACGTCTGCCTTCATGACACCATGCTTTCTGCCTTGAAAATAATGGACTAAATTTCTGAACTGTAAGCCAGTCCCAATTAAATGTTTCCTTTATAAGAGTTGCTATGGTCATGGTGTCTCTTCACAGTAGTAAAACCCTAACTAAAATAAAGAGGTACATTTCAAACCCTTCCTGTGTATATATTTATTCTCAAGCTTTGTTATATTATATTGAATAGAAGCCACAATTAAATAGTGTTTGAAGAGAAGGATTCAAGGTGAGGTGGCTAGTTTGCATAGGTAGCCAGAAGGATGGCTGTTCTAAATCACTTCCAAAGAGAGCTACTGGTGATTCTTCCTACACCTGCATGCATACATTAGTATTTTCCTTCCCATAAACAACATCTTACCTTATTATTGGATTTGGGTTGAATAATGTAACGGAGGTGACATTTTACCAGAAGTTAGCCTGTCTCTAAGATGCCTAAAGGTTCTAAGTCTTGTAGCCCTGAACCAACATTTAGGATGACTGGCTAGCTGGCTGTAGAAACTCCAGTCAGAATTCAACATTTCTAGCTTCCTCAGCTGAGACAGTAGTCATGAATAAATCCATCTTTTGTGTGTCAGCTCTAGGCAGCTCTCAGTTCCTGCTGCTATATGGATGACCCAGACTGACCCTACAGTCCAACATAACTCAGGAGACCTCTTGAAACATGAGAATTTAGCTTAAGCGGTTGAAGTACTAAATTATACGTTGGGTTGTTTTGTTTCTTAGATAATTGACATAAGATGCTAATGGTGTTTCATTTATAGTTGGAGACACTGGAATTTCCTCATCTGGAATATCCTTACACAGTGGGTCATTCTTATCTAGCTGAATTCCAATGGATAGCTAACTTAGCTTTTGTACATTCTAAGACACCTTTGTCAGCTCCTTCTTTCCCACAGGAATCCCACCGCCCCAAGTCCTTTTGGGCACAAACTTTTTAAAAACTAAGTATTTGTCCTGAAAGTGGGGGATGATATACTTAGAAATGAATGCCATCAAATGGCACTTCTTAGATACTTTCTGGGCTTCTCTTCTTCCAGAACTTGTTATTTGTACATGCTGCTGCCAGGGTCTTCTTCCTGATCCCACACACTCTATTCTATTCTCTTCCAATGCTCTGACCATGCCCTAGCATTTTCCCTGGAGAGCTGCAATTTTCTTTGCTGATTGCTTTTCTTGAAAAATACCCTTTCATCTTTGTCTTAATCACTGAGATTGTGAGGAATACAATCTTCTCTCAAGTCAAGACACAGGAGAATGACTCAGTAATGAAGCTGGAATGCAAGCTAAAAATGCCCATATGCTAATACTGTATAGAGTAAGGAATAAGAGACATTCCTTGTGAATGTCTCCATAAGCTCAAAGCTATCATTTAGTAGAAAATGAATCAGGTTTAAAAATATACATCTTTGCTATTCTGCAATCAGAAACTAAATAATATACACATTCTATATACTCATCCAAATCACATATATCCATTACACAAATTTTGAATTATATTTACTTTAATTTGGGTATTTACTTGAATGTGATAATTCTTTCTATGTATGTACATGCATGTGTGTTATATATTTAAATTTTTTAAATTATCAGTTTATTAAAATTTATTTCTTATAATTCCAAATAAAGTTCAATTTAAGACTACACTAGAAAATTATTTTAAATGATTGTAAATTTGTAAATTTGCTTCCAACTGTGATTTATTCCAGAAAGAAATGGTTTCTTGGTAGTTAATTAATTCAGTATTAAAATTTTACTCCCTTGAATATAAGTAAAGTTGTAGGATTTGGGCCAATATAAATATTTATATATGGCATACTACCCAGATAACCCATGGAACTGCTTCCTATGTTTTCTTAAACATATTGTAAGCATTTTTATTTATAACTCAATGCTTGAAACCTTAATAGGGATCCTCTGATATTTCCTTCTTTCCATTCTGAACCATATATTAAAATGTTTACAGAAATGCAGTTACAATATGCATACAATATGGAGTACTAATAACAAAGAGGAACCTGGCCAGTGAAAGTGGCAGTGGTTACTGGATGTATTCATGTGAACATATGCAAAACCTACACAGAACTTTTATGATGGGCAGGAGGACATTGGGATTTTTAGGGAATCTTTATGGGCAGAACTAATATTTCTGTTTCTTTTTCTACTCTGATATTTAAGTATTCCAGTAAGCTTTGACCAATGTAATGTCAATTTGTCAAACTATTTCGACTGTCCTCCTTTGAAAAGTTCTGTTTCCACAGGACACTATCTGGCACTAGCTGTGATAATGATTTTAAATGTGCCTTAGAAGCATATGGCATCCTGAATGATGTGTCCACACACGATGTCGAGGTATGAGTTTCCTTACTATCAATTAATCAAGGGCAGCATGGAGCACAATACCACCTGTCATACCTGCCATGTTTTTGACAGACACAGACTGTAAAATTGTGTATACCACGAATTTGCAGTCAAGGGGATTCATACTGACACTGAATGTTTTACATTGGTATAGGTATCCTGTTAGAGTATGCATAACCAAGTCTCAAGCTGTACTTTTCAAAGGAATTGTAAAATCCAAAGTCAGGAAATAAAGGTTTGTGTGTGGGGAAAAAGAGAAACAAAAAGTACTGTTTCATAGATGGATAGTTACACTGTTTAATCTTCATTCTGGGTTGGCAGGATCTCCAAGGTACTTAGGTTGTTGAAGTACTATTGTTCAAAAGTAAGCCCCAGACAGAGCAAGGCAGTGAGTATTATATAAGAAGATACACATCTCTTGACTAATAATGAAAAAAAAATCAAACAAGCTCTTTTGCCTATTATGGGGCATCTTCAAAAGGAGCAATTATTTAAATATCAGTAAAATCTTAGGACAAAAAATAAGAAATGGAGATGACATTGAAGATGAAGTGACATTTTGTTCACAGAGTTTGGAATATGTAAGGAAACAGTTTTCAAATACTTGATGTCATATCTGCCTCCAAATTTAGTGGCTTAGCTAAGTTCATACTGCTTTTGATTCTGAGAATGTTATTAGTTTCTTGAAATACTATTGGATTTCTTCTTTAACATATAAAATCTTCCTTAAAATATATTAAATAACTAGAGTTGACTTCAGTGATTTATGTTCAACTCACATCACATGAAATAATTTTATAATCCTGTGGGGAGTGAAAACAGAAAATAGGTTCTCAGAAAAATTTTCTTCTCATTGATACCTTTAAAACATTGTGGTCTTTTTATTTAATATGAATATACTTGATTTAGCGATTGATTGACTGTGTGCAGCTATCCCTATGTACGTTATGTGGGCATGAGCCTGCAGTGGAGCATGTCGGGAGATGAGATGACAAGTTACAGGAAGTCAGTTCTCTGCTGAGCATCACTCTCAAGTTGCCAGACTTGATACCAGGTAACTTTACACACTGTTGCACCTCATCGATCCCAAGACATAAGTGTGCAATTTGAGGCACACTAATATTGAAGCTTTAAATGCTTTTCACATTATATCCCCTTTGCTACAAGACTGATGGCATTAAACTCACATATTTTAATATTTAACATGTAAGATTAATACAGGGGAATGCCAGGGCCAAGAAGAGGGAGTGGGTGCACATGGGAGCAGGGAGGGGGGAGAGGGGAGGGGACTTTCGGAATAGCATTTGAAATGTAAATTAAGAAAATATCTAATAAAAAATTGAAAAAAAGAATTAATAATAAGAGCAGGATTGTGTAAATTCAAATGAGTTTCCCATATTCCATCTGTTTCTCTATTACTAATTTGAACTTTGAATGCTCTGGATCTTAACTTTAAAAATGAAAGCACTTAAAATGCCATTTTCTTACCTCATGAAGAGATGTTATGAAGATTAAAGGAGAGATTAAGGATTTTTTAAAAAATGTTATTCTTATACTAAATAATGTGTTCCACTTTTGATATAAGAAATCTTTCAGAGTAAATGTTACTTTGCAAATATTTATATCCATATGTGGTTCCCAGTCTTTGCAGAATAGATTGTAAAAATGTTTGAAATAGCATCTATTGTTTGTCCAGTTTTGAATGTGCAATAATTTGACCATACTGGAACTGGCAGAAGATATATCATTGGGAGAACTTTTAAGCATTGAGGAGCTGTAAAACAAATTAAGTTGAAGTTATTCAATACAGATGTTTTAAGACTCAGATTGATTTCAAATTATAACCATGTTTCAAATTTTAACCTGTCTTGAATCTTATATGTAGCATCTGCTGGGAAACATATGAAGGGTATATAAATATAATAGTCTAGTTGAAACTTATTCACAAACTGTTTCATATGATTCTTCAGGTTTTTGAGCATATTTTAAAGTTTAAGAAGCATTAATAGCTGGGCAGTGGTGGCATACACCTTTAATCCCATCACTTGGTAGGCAGATGCAGGCAGAATTCTGAGTTCGAGGCCAGCCTGGACTACAAAGTGAGTTTCAGGACAGCAAGGGCTATACAGAGAAACCCTATCTTGAAAAACCAAAAAAAAAAAAGTATTAATAATCAATTTTATTTATGTAGTAGCAATGACACAAGTTACATGTAGCTCTCTGAAAATATATCATTTCACATGTTAAGAGTGCTTCCCAATGACATTGCTGAGCAAAGTGTGAAAATAAGATAGAGGCTGAAGTAGGAGTGACTATTTTTCTTTCTGATTTTAGGAAGTGTAGTAATATATTTGATAATTTCTGCCATTTGTTGTTTACGTTATGAAATTGTGGTAAAGGAAAATAGGCCAGGTTATCACTGCCTACCAAATGAAGAGTTTAAAATATGATTATTTTTGAATAAAATTTCCATCTATTTTTTTTATTCTTTCAGAGTTCCATATGCATACACAATATACTACGGTGAATTTGTTTCACCCAAAATGCCTGGTAAACAATCCCATGTAATGAAGCTGAAACACTTACATTAATCAGCTTTATTAGGAATAGCCCCTAGAATGAAGCTAATAACAGTCAAGTTTAATCAGAACACCCTTAAGTAAAAAAATGGACATAGTACTACCCAAGGACCCAGCTATACCACTCCTGGGCATATACTCAGAAGATGTTCCAACTGGCAATAAGGACACATGCTCGACTATGTTAATAGAAGCCTTATTTATAATAGCCAGAAGCTGGAAAGAACACAGATGCCCCTCAACAGAGGAACAGAAAATGTGATACATTTACACAATGGAGTACTACTCAGCTATTAAAAACATGAATTTATGAAATTCTTAGGCAAATGGATGGATCTGGAGGATATCATCCTGAGAACACACATGATATGCACTCACTGATAAGCAGATATCAGCCTAGAAACTTAGAATACCCAAGATACAATTTGCAAAACATGAAACTCAAGAAGAAGGAAGACCAAAGTGTGAATACTTTGATCCTTCTTAGAATGGGGAACAAAATACGCATGAAAGGAGTTACAGAGACAAAATTCAGAGCTGAGAGGGAAGGAAGGACCATCCAGTGACTGCCCCACCTGGGAATCCATCCCATAAACAACCACCGAACCCAGACACTATTGCATATGCCAACAAGATTTTGCTGACAGGATCCTGATATAGCTGTCTCATATGAGGCTATGCCAGTGCCTGGCAAATCAGAAGTGGATGCTCACAATCATCTAGTAGATGGAACACAGGGCCCCTAATGAAGGAGCTAGAGAAAGTACCTAAGGAGCTCAAGAGGTCTGTAACCCTATAGAAGGAACAACAATATGAACTAACCAGTACCCCCAGAGGTCATGTCCCTAGCTGCATATGTAGCAGAGGATGGCCTAGTCAGCCATCAATCGGAGGAGAGGCCCTTGGTCTTGCGAAGATTATATACCCCAGTACAAGGTATTGCTAGGGCCAGAAAGCAGGAGTGGGTGGGTTGGGGAGCAGGGCAGAGGGAGGTTATACAGAACTTTCAGAGAGGAAACTAGGAAAGGGGATAGCATTTAAAATGTAAATGAAGAAAAATCTAGTAAAAATAAATAAATTAAAGAAAGAAAAAAAAGAAAAATTAAGAAAAATGATTGTAGGTCATCAGTGTGGTATTACCCTCTGAATGGTCAACCAAAAAAATTAAAATGCTGTTATTTTCCTTCTGATGCTGGTTCTCTTCTGTCATTTTGTAAGAAGTTTTATTATATGTTGAGTACTTACAAATTCCCATGATCCCCAAAGTTCATAGTAAATCCCAAACCCATTTACAAATGACAAAATTATTCTGTAAAAAGTTTATAAAATGTCAAGTAGTAAGGTTTTAGCCTGAGTCAGTTCTTTTTCTTTCTTTCCCTTCTACTGATGAATGGAAAACTAGAAAACAGAACTCTCTTACATTCCAGTGAATGCAGTGTGTACATGGTATGTATGTGTGTATGTGTGAGTGTGTGTGTGTGTGTGTGTGTGTGTGTGTGTGTGTGTGTGTACAGAGGCCAAAAGAGGACATCAGATCTGTAGCAGGAGTTACAGCTGGTTTTGGTCACTTCATAATGGTGTTGAGAACTGAACTTTGGTTCTTTGGAAGAGCAGCAAGTGCTGAAGTATATGTTCAGCCCCACTAAAGGGACTTAAATAATAAAAATATCAAGGAGTTGAAACATGTTAGTGCACACAATCAAACCCTTTCCTTTCTGAGGGCTCTCTTACCTTTGCTTTTACATTAGACCCTTGCTGACACTGTGAACCTGCACTCTCTCTCAATTGGCTCATTCAATGTTGCAAATGTGAACTGTTTATTGGAAAATTCTGATGGAAACTGACCTAAATTTGAGTTCCTTTGAAGTTCTGTGAATGACTGCATAGTAAAATTACAAACACAATACTAAGTTGTCATCGTGAGTTCTTGTGCATGTGGTTGTGCTATAGAAATAAACACCACTGGTCTCTCTCAGCTCCTACTTTCCACAAGACAATGTCCTATCTGTGAGGTAAGAGGAGCTAACTGCACATTTAAAGAGACTAATTTCTTCCACTTATGTAAGAGGAAAACTCTAAAGTGAACATCAAACTGCTTTTTCAGTCTTTCCTCAAAATAAATGAACTGAAGTCCAGAAAAGAATATGAAAGTCTCACCATGAGATTTTGTAAGAGAAAGACCAGATTTAAAGCACTTTAAAAAATATTTCTGAAAAGTTCAAGTCTTGGTAATTAGTATATCAAAATAAGATAAAACTGCAGAGTTTTTATTTCTTTCCTGATATGTATGTATGTATGTATGTATGTATGTATGTATGTATGTATGTACCTATTCATCTATTAAAACTAGGAAGGTAGAGAAGATATAGAGATATACTTTGAGAGTATAATCTTTGTACCATACACGGGTTCTTGGTTCTGTCCCCAGCACTTCAGGAAGGAACAGGAGGAAAGTTAACACAGGACCATGGGAAAAAGAGAATAAATGTCAAAAGTTTTAAAAGATGACATGTATTTTTGTGGCATCAGTTTCTTTCCCTTAGTCCTACCTATTGTAATTTAAGAATTATTGAACAGTTCTCTCTACCTCTGATCTAACACTGTGTGCATTAAGACTTGGATAATTTGTCTTTGGTGTCTGTGTGGTTATTAAAGCCTCAGGACATGAAACCTTGACTGAAGGAAACAGGGGTTCCTTGAATCCTAGAATTTGTGAGGGCATTAAGGAGGAGCTGTGGGTTTTCCCCAATATTTAATAAAGATCCATGGGTTCTGAAGATTAATTAAGACATTCAATTTCTTTATCTGATTGCTAATCTGTAATTAAAATTGCTCTCTTGGTTCTTTTATAAGGCAATACAAGTAAATTATTGAAATATCATTGTAGAGAAAGTGTTTTTCTTTATCTGGCTTTACATGGTTTTTATGAGACTTACATATCGTAATTTACTGTACAAAGTTGACAGAATGTCACCAACATTTTTCCATTGTGACAATATGAAAGCATATTACTAACTATGCTTCAAACCTAAGACCTTGCATAAGTGAAACTGTCACATCCTATTACATTTTGAATGTTTGTATAAACAATTAGCAGTGTCAGGCTGAAAGGTCATCCAGGAAATAACTTTACTAGATGTTTCCTAATATGAAGCTGAAGGCAGCTTGGATGGATCCCTGCATTTGGTTGGTTTCTCCATGTTTGCTCCTTTTATCCATTCTTTCATTCAGTTCATCTGAAAGTCCATGACCAGGTTTCAGGGAGACACACCATCTGGCGGTCAGCTACAGGCTAGAGAGGTTAGGCATAATTACACCCCTCTCTGTGATTCCAGCATGCTTCCTTCCAGAGGCATTAAT
Organism: Mus minutoides; assembly: GCA_902729485.2. Classification (NCBI taxonomy): domain Eukaryota; kingdom Metazoa; phylum Chordata; class Mammalia; order Rodentia; family Muridae; genus Mus; species Mus minutoides. The sequence continues at coordinate 205,832 of LR751083.1, read as the reverse complement.
TCAGATCCAGGTTGTGCCTAGTTGGGTAAAGGCCAGAGGAATTCAGACCACAGAGTACAGACGCATAAGACAGCAATAACTCTATTCACTCAAGACATTTTGCCTGAAAGAACCCTTTCACAAGCAATGAGGTCTGAGATGTGAGCAGAAGGCAGTGCCTGAATCCTTCTCACCTAGAATAGGACCATGCATGCCACAGAGCTCTCAGTATACAGGAGAGTGAGGGGCAAAGAATTTAGAATACTAGATATGTTGCTGTGAGCTCTGTAACTGGCCAGCTCACAGGTAAGTATTCCTAAATTAATATGTATTCATTTCACATTTTATGTTTAAGTAAGGACCTAGAAAATGATTTTTACATGCAAAGAGAATTGGGCAGAATAGTCAAGTATAGGAGAAATCACAAACACATACACAATTTCTACCTGAAAGTATGAGGCATAACAAAGGTATTAAATTACTTATATTTCCAATGTAAGATCTTTAATTTGTATTTAGACATTCCAGGTTCAAATACAATGCATTGGTAAACTATATTGGTAAAATATGTTAATAGATTGAGGTGGTGATTTGAAGAGCTAGTTGGCCCTATTTCTCTTATAAATGGCATCTCAAACATTCTGCTGGCCTCATTTTAAGAAATGAATAGGTCTATCTGTTTGTTTGTTTGTTTGTTTGTTTGTATGTATATTTGTGTTCCCAAAGAAACTTCATGACTAGGAAATCCTTCTTTGGTACAGAGAATAACATTTATGTAGAAATATTTCTAGTTGCTTTTAATATATTCTACTTCTGATTTTTATCAATTTCCAGCTAGTTTGCCAACTATTAAACCATATGAAAACATTTTATATTGTCCAATTAGTCATGTCTTAACGGGTCATTTAGAAAAGACCCCGTGGTTTAAAGCTTAGCATTCAATAAAGACTTGAACGTCTTGAAGGCCCTTAAGTGTTGATATGACTTAAATGCTCACTGTAAGTCCTGCCTTCCAGTCTCTGTGTCCATAGAGAAAAAGAAAGTGTTCATTCAAAGCATCTCTATGGAGTGGCTAATGTATGCTGGTACCCTGTTGGACACTTCCTACTTCTGCCCATTGCTGGACATTGGGCATGGCACTCACTGTTGGAGAGACTTATTTCAGAAATGATTAAAAACACAAAAGACCAATCAAGAGGATGGAGTAATTCAAATATGGGGAAAACTGACCAGGGAATCGAATGTATAGATTTAAGAGAGATACACAGAGGAGGAAATGGGTTTCTTAGAACCACTTCCCGCTTGTTAGACTTTGCTAGTGGAGTGACCACGTTTGCAGCCCAAAGGCTCAGGGCCAGGCCCAGTAAAGAAACTGGACTGGACTGGTTGGAGAGTTCTGCAGGCAGCTTTCCTGTCCTTCTCTATTCCCTGCTTTTCCCTTTCATCCAGTACCAGGGTTTTCTGGAAAAGCAAGTGACTGATCCCTTAGTTTCTACTGCTATGGGGTCTTGGTCTTCTCTCTTTTCTCACAGACAAGCCCCTCAGTGAGCTCTGGGCAGACTTTGAACATTTGAGAAGCTTAACTTTCATCTGGCCAACTAGATTTTACCTACAAGATGAGGATTTTGACCTTTAGAGTTCCTTCATGGCACCTCCGTTAGTCTCTAGTTAAAAATATTAGTAAAATACTTTTGGATGCAGGCAGCACAGAGCCCACTGGTTCCCGATTCCATGGTTGCCTTAGGAAGCAAGGTTTTTGGAGATGGATAAGATTACTGCTGCCAGTTCAGGACTCCAGCAGTGGGGCCAGTGAACATGCTGGCCTTCTCCCCTCTTTCCCCTCCCCCCTCCGAAGAAAGGGGCTCCCAGACTGGTGCGAGTAGAGCACTTGGTTTTTATTGAATACAGAAGCTACTCGAACATCCCGTGTGATCCGGGGCTGTCCTGCAATTCCTTTCATTCCCAAAGTACAGGAGTCCAGCTTTGGTCCCGCCTAACTCCCTCCCATTTCTTTTCGGGGATTTGAGGAGGGGGGAGGAGAGGGAAGAGGAGGGGTGGCTGGTGGGCTGGGCCTGCAGAAGTCTGGATCCTCTAGGGAGAGACTGGGCGGGCTCAAGGCTGCGGGGAGGCCTGTGATTGGGTATGACCTTCAGTCGGCATGTCAGTTTCTCCGGCACAAGGGAGGCGGGAGGAGTGGGCGGAGGAGGGGGCTGCGCGAGCCGCTTGTCCAGCCCACCCACAGCATGAAGCCTTTAGGGGTGCTCAGTGCTTTCAGCTTTTTTTCTTGAAACCCTTCATCTGCCCTCAATCCGAAGGCAGGGTCAGGCATAGTAAGGGTCCCGGGGTCGCAGTCTCCTGCGGGCCACCCAGAGGGAGAGGAGGGGGCGAGAGACAGGAAGGAAGCAAACCATCAAATTGAAGAAAAAAAAAAAAAAAAATAGAGCCCTTTGACTTTCTTTTTTTTTTTTTTTTTTTAACTCCCTTTCCCTTCCGGATGGCTGTGTAGCAAACGTAGGCGACACCTTGGAAAGGACAAAGTTGGTCTGCAGTGGCAATTTCGTGGGTTCACAGTCGTGAGCGTGGGGCTTGGAGATGGAGCCCTGGTCCAGGTGGAAAACGAAACGGTGGATCTGGGATCTCACCATCTCAACCCTCGCCTTGACTTTTCTCTTCCAAGCCAGAGAGGTCAGAGGAGGTAAGGAGGGAAAAAAAAGTTTGAGGAGGTGGGACATTGCCACCCGGATTTCTTCTTTTTGGGCTCTTCCCCCTTGTCGTCTCCCCACTTCTTTTAAATAAAATCCAGATTGTAGCTGCTACCAGGCTAAGTGTGGAAACTGGAGAGACAGCGAGATGGATGTAGGCGGGACAGTAATGGGCGAGGAGTTAGGTGGCAGGATTAAAAGATCTGTCAGGCACCGACCTGGGCAGGCAGAGAAAGCCCGTCGTCCCTTCTCATTTTCTTTGCAAAAAAGGAAAAAAAAAATTACCTTGAACAGGGAGGCAGTGGTACAAAGCTTTTGTTTCAAGAACAGTCTTTACTCAGAGTCCTCTGTCCTTTGAACCAATCTTTGGATTTCTTTGGGTTCTAAAGGAGATATCTTTTGAAGGGTGAACTGAGGAGAAAATACTGAGAAAGAGTATAAAGTGAACTGTGATAAACTTCTTTGTCTGCAAGGAAGTGAAAAACGGACTGTTTTTACTTTGGGGGATATAAGAGAAACCAGGGGGGATGAAGCTAGAAGATTGAGAGCACTTTGTGTGTGGCATTTTGAAATGCTTCTCAGTGGAACACATTTCCCAGATGATAAAGTGGAGTTCAGGAGTGCTTGGGGCGGGGGGGGGGGCAGTTTCTCCTGATGATTAGCGCCACTCTCCTCTCAGAGAACCCCCTCATCCTCACTCATCCCTTGTCCCTTCCAAACAGCTTCTTCTTGCAGATTGGATCTACAACTCTCTTGGAGGGTGATGAAAGTCTCCAAGCAAATGGGGTGGTGGGCAGACGACTAGGGATTGGGAGGAAGAGGAGGGGGCTGGGATGGGAGGGGGAAGGTAAGGAAAAGTTCCTACGTGGCACTACCAAATATTGAATGGCCAGACCTGTGTTGCTGACTGTAGCCCTGTCAGTACCGGAGGAGGGAGAGCGACTTCACTCCTCCCTCGGCTTTCCTCCTCCCTCTCCCGCCCCCGCCCATTCCCGAAAAGGCATCTGGCTGCAGCGGTCCCTTAGGTGCTGTAGACTCGGCTGGCAGGAGAAAGCCCTTTGAGTTGGTGAGCCTGAGCAATTCATAGTAGAAAACAAGCTTTGTCAGGACTTCAGAGAGAAGGGAGGAATAGGGAGGAGAGGAGAGAATGGAAATGCCAACCCAATTCTGAAAGCACAGGTTTGGTAGAAACCTGAGCCTGGCTTTTGGTCTGGTTGCACATATCTGAGCGCTCCCTAAACGGAGTTAGCACTTCAGGGGGCCCAGCCCTGACATTGGTTCTGATTCTTAGGGACTTCACACTCCCCAGGAACAGGCAGCTTCTCATTCATTCTGTGATGAGCTCTGGTGACCCTAGGCCACAGTGGTTCTCAATTCGATTTTTTTTTTTTTTTTTTTTTTTTTTTTGCAGTGATTGAGGCTACTTACGTTGATTCATTGCAGCTTCTTCAAGGATAAATACAAGCATATTTGAAAGTAGACTACCTCAAATATGGGCATCTTAGATTTTGGTGTTCTGTCCTCTTTTGGGTTGGGCAGTTTGGCCAGCAGTTCTGCCCTCTGCTGGTTTTCTTCAGCAAAGGAAAGTCTATCAGTGATACTGAAAAAAATGTCACTTGCCTAAGCAATAATAGATTTGCTGTTTTATCCCACCTTGTCCACGTACACGTGTAGACGTGAATATTCTAGTGGCAGTTATTTAGAAGTACAGAATCTGAGACATTCTGCAGTGATTCCCCATATAGAGGTTACTTGAATGCCTTTTCTGCCTTGAGGTGTTTTCTTTTCTTTTCCACACTGGGGTTTCAAGTCAATCAGATTTATCTGTTTAGTTTAAGGCTCTAATTTTCTACGTGAACTCTTAACAACACAGCTGAAACACTTTTAGCAAATATCTCAGTACTTCATCATATCCGTTGCACAAAATTATGTTTCCTATTGTATAAAACTAAAGAGTACGAGAAAAAGTGAAGCACCAGGTCATGCTAATTCTAATGAAATATTTTGAAAATAGTATAAGTCATTAAATAACTTCATGGCAAGAATTGGGTGTTTATTTTTATGAAGTTGGTAGGTACTCACTACATAGTGGAAAACTACTGTTTTATTAATTCAATCTTGTAGACATGATTCTTTAAACCTATTAAATTCATAAAAGAAATAATAGTAAATAAATGCTTAAAAGGGAAACACCCTCTCAACTCCCCAATCACCACAGAAGGAAAAACTAAGTTTGTCTCTAGCATTTAGGAATGTAGCTAAAGGACTGAGTAAAATTACCATGGCTTTCTAAAGCAGGTATCTTATTCTAGTATTATACTGACTTAATGGGTTTCCCAAAGGTGTGTACATATGCTTCAGTGGCTTAAACAAAAGAACATTTAAAATGGGCTGGTTTCCATATAAAATTAAAACACTATTATAAACTTTGTAGAATATTTCATAATATTTTCATAATAAAGTTAGACTGTAAAAAAACAACATATACAAGAAGGTTTTGTGGGTTTTTTTGGAAGAGAATGGATTAATGAAGTTGATTTCACATATTATTTGATTTTGAGAATCTAAAGTAACTTGAAAGTCTCCAACACACAGTCTCTACTATGATTTCACATACAATCACACACACACAGAGGGAGAGAGCGAGAGCGAGCGAGAGAGAGAGAGAGAGAGAGAGAGAGAGAGGGAGGCTGGCTGAGAAATGCTGTTATTTAATGGGTATCCACTGACATTAACTTCTGTTTTATGTTTGATATATTTACCTATGCTTCACCCCAGGAATTCAGGGATTAAGTGTGTGCATAAATAGTTCAGAGCTTACTATAAACAGGGCCTGGGATGTATGTGAAATTTACAGTGACTGAGTTATGCCTGTGTTCAAATACATAGTTTATTTTGTGAGTTTAAAATCACAGTCTCAAGAAAACCTGGCTAAAGCTTAATACAGTGACCAATCACACCTAGTTGAACTAAAAAACCGAATCCTGGTGGCCTTCTGCTTTTCCCCGTTAAGCCAAGTGTGTCTTGTAAACTGTTGATAAGTTCTAAGAGGGATTTTCCTGGCTTGGCAGCCCCGAGCAGCCAGGGCTGCAGAAAAGCTCTTTAGAGTGCCCGGGATCAGCAGGTGAAATGGTGCTGGCTCCTGGATGTGCTAATTCAACCTGTGAGAACTCAGGCTTGTCTCTGTAGTTCTTTAATTAGAATAATTAAAACAGCAGGCATGCTCTTGCTAATAAGTGCAGTACTTGGTAGGATAATTAATATTGTGTCTTTTAATGAAATGTTAGAGCTCATGGGTATAACCATTTTTTACGTGGGTTATATATCAAAGATGAGTTGGGGTGCTGTGTATTTATTTAGTTAACAAGGATTCTTTCATCTACCGCCTATTTGGTTTAGTATCATAATGTGTAATTTACAACAGTTTGAAACAAGATTAAGTAGAAATAAGAAATATATGTAAAGAGGCAGCATGACTGTTTACTGTTTAGTTTTTTTGATTCCTTATTTTCCTGAGCTTGTGACTAAAATAAAGGGGTCAACGCTGTTTAAATTATTCTTAAAACACATCAAGCTAAACACCACTGAGTTTTATATTGGGTGGGTGGAATTTATTTTCTAATTTCTTTTCCTGAGACAGATTTTATTCACGTTATTTTTTTAAGACTCTAGTTTGTTTATCATGGTTTATTAAAAAAAAATCAAGAGTATTTTTTTAAGAGGCTGACTTATTTAAAGGAGTAAAAAGTGTTCAGATAAAATCTCTCTCATGAGAGATCTAGGGTTCAAATTTGCAGTAAATGCTAATCAGTCCTCCTTTTGCAGTTTACTCAAGAGGAAACGGAGGCACAAAATGGAGCTTTATAAATAATCCTTCTCATAAGGAACATTAAATATTGTAAAAGATTTTCTGAGTGTGTAAAATGAAACTATATAATATTGATACACATTTTCTTTTATATACATCTCAGACTTGATGCCATGGCCAAGTTAATGTGATGTGCTGGGGTTTTGATTAGCAAGAAGGAACTTGATATGATAGTATAAGAAAATCAGGTAGAACGCATGCATTTTAAAATTTCACTTTCCTAAGTTTGGAGAAAGTCAATGTCTCATTATTTGATCATGCACATATTGCTAATACACCCAGGGAAGTGAACATTAGATTACCAGCACTGGAGTAAAAAGGGTAGCTGTTTCTAAAAATTTTTTGTGTACATTTATTGCTGGTTGAAGACATAGTGTTTAGTGATAGTAATAAAAGTAATAGTAATAGAAGACACAATTTGAAAATTTAAAAACCCAAGGACATTATATATACATATTTATATGCATGTGTAAGTATATTATGTATATATGTATGTATGTACATATATATATATATATATATATATATATATATATATATATATATATATGAGAGTATGTCATTTCTGCTCTTTTCCTACCAATTCTAATTATATGATACATATCATATTCCTTATAAGACTTTTATTTATGTGTCAGAATCATTATGTTGCACTTTCATACATGTTAAACATTTTCTAAATATATGGTTGACTTTGAAAAAAAGTGAGAGAATATGGTAGCTAAGATTCAAATGAAAGTCTTTATTCTTGATTGCTAAAATATTTGAAACTACAGAAAAAAGCCTTTAAATTGGAAATAATTCTGTAGTTAAGAAAGGACTCATTCTGAATGGCTGGCCATGATGTCTGCTGTGCTGTGCACTTCTGGTATCACACGAGTAATTGTTAGCAAGCGAGAAAAGAATATGTCTTTTTGTATTGCAACACTAATTTGAAGAAATACTGTCTTCAAGAGCTAGTATGTCTTCTGAATGGAGGATCATCCCTTTTTTCAGGAATCAATGTTCCTAGGGACCTGAGGCGGCTACCTATGATGTAATGGTTCATCAGGAGTGCTTGTAATATTATTTAACAGTACTTAGGTATATGAGGGTTGTGCCTAATGCATCTTATTCTTAACTATAAATAATTTTGAATGATTTATTTTTAGGTACTTCAAAGGCAGAATTTTATTGTCTCAAAAGCACACATTTTTCCTACCAGTCATCTGTGGAGAAGTAATTAAGAGTGGTTGATGTAACCACTAAGAATTCAAGCTTAGGGCTGCTCTGCATTTCTGCCTTTACTTCCTTCATATAATACTGGGGAAATGTGACCTAGGCTTAAGTGGGAAAAGGCAACTTTCTCCCTTCCTCTCTGTCTTCCTCCCTCCTTCCCTCCTTCTCCTGCCTTGCTTGCTTGCTTTGTTTTACTAGTATTTTCAAATTGTAGTAGTTTTATTTCCTAGTAAAGAAGAGAGAGAGAGAGAGAGAGAGAGAGAGAGAGAGATACACAGATCTTTTAAATGTCACAACCTTCCTTAAGCTCTCTTACTTCAGTCTATTTAAGTGATATTCAAGGCCACTTCCTGTATCCTCCCTAAACTGGGACTTTTAATTTTCATTGCAATTTAATAAAAAAAAGTATGGCTTTTCTTTTAATTTAAAATCATGTCTATATTATTAGAATGCATCTAGTACATTTACTTCTTCTTTCACAACCGTAATATGGTTTGATTTGTTGGGTAAGAGTTTCTTTTTTTTTTTTTTTTTTAATTATTCTCTAATTTTCAGTTGTGTCAGGATAACACAATAATAATGAATAATACTTAGCTTGCAGAGAAGATGAAACGACAATTCTAAAGTGATTTAGAGAGTAATATCTATCGATCAGTTGCAGTCTCTGGCTTCCTACTGACTTGGCTAATGGTTCTTTAGACATTGGCTGATCACCAGGCCTACTGTTATCTGGTAAAACAAACTCATTGCTTGCTGCATGTGGAATTAGAGACAGTGCTATTAGTTTAGCAGAAAGAACTCAGAGAAAAGAAAGGTTATCAGATTTCAGAGTAAGAGAGCAGCTTAAATACAGCTTGACAAATGAGAACTAAAGAAACCTGTGTAAAAGTGCCCTAGCGCGATCTACTTATGCAACCCCCTCAAACCCCGCTCTTTTCTTTTCTCCCCCACCCCCTTAAAAAGCAGTTCTTTCTTATTTTAACCAAATTTAATTGCTCTTGAATGGCCCGGGACTGTTCAGCACATGAAGGTCCCTATTCACAGAACCTGAGCTCATAGAATATCAGTAGAGGCTTCCTTCCTCTGTCTCACTGGTAAACTGACATCCGGGCTTTAGAGAGCGAACCCTAGAAGGCATGTGCTGGTTGGCTTTGCTTCTCACTGTGATTTCACATACAACTTCCTGAAAGAGTAACTGCCAAAAAGAGCCCTAGTTGCAGTCTTGGACAAGGCTCTTAGGAACTCTCCTGCATTTTTATACCTGGTGGTTTTAGCCTCTGCAGGAAAACAGTAGAACTGGTTTTTGTCTTTTCTCCTTAGACTGGAGTCTAACAGATGAGCACAGCCTACTGCCTGCTCCCCTGCTTCCATTGAAATGTTGATGGTGATTTATTTCCATTGAGAACTAAAGTTGCTGTTGAAATGACTTAGTGTGGTATAGAGAAACCCTGTGTGTCCAGACTATGAGAGATCATTTCTCATGCTTCCAGTCACACTGTTGCTGACCCTGCATTTGTGCCATGGTAAAGGCTCTTGTCTTTATTCTCCAGATTTTGGATCTGATTCTCTAAATGATTTGTTTTCTTCTCTATTTTATGTATGTGAGTACACTGTCGCTGTCTTCAAACATACCAGAAGAGGACATGGGATCCCATTACAGATGGTCGTGAGCTACCATATGGTTGCTGGGAATTGAACTCAGGACCTCTGGAAGAGCAGTCAGTGCTCTTAACTGCTGAGCCATCTCTCCAGCCCCTATTTCTTTTCTTCTTCCTCATCACAGACACACTCATACTTTATATCTCCAGCTTTAACTCAAATATCACAGATCCACAAAACCTTTCTTCATGTCTTCTGACCAATTAACACTGCACACTTGCTTGGTATATATCAGGCTGTGTTGTGTATACTTTATGCAGAGTATTTCTTAATTGTGATCTATTTCACAGGAATAAAGTGACATAAAAGTCCCTGATTATTTGTGTGATAAATGTCAAACTGAAAATAATTATACACTGTCTACTCAAGGGTCAGACATGGTCTTGTATCAGAGTCTTAGCATTTGTCTTCCATACTTCAATGGATAGTTTCTATTTTTCATAAACCCTTGGCTTATCTTATGATTGTGGTGCACTGATGCCTAAAATTAACATTTCTTTTTGTTTCATTGTTTTTGTCTGTCTGTGAATGGGGGAACATCCTAAGCTATTATTCCCAAGGCTACACCTATCTCTTCCTTGAACCCCTACTCAAGGGTCTCTTTCCAAGTAGCCTAGGCTGGCCAGGATCTCCAAGGAATCCACTTGTCTCCATGTCTCTCTTATGTGCTAGAATTATAAGTATATTTCAGCATATCTTGCTCTTTTTAGGGGATTCTGAGGATTGAGTTTAGGTCCATGTGCTAAAGACATGGGTTTCATCAACCTGGCTGTCTACATGGCCTTCATTATTCACATATTCATTTTATAGTAACAAATAAGTCAGATCTTGCTTCCAGTATTTGAAAAAGCAATCGCCATGCTCTCTCCAAAGGTATCTCTGAACATCCTCAGCTATTGTTAGTATCTGTTGTTTTTGTGACTGTAGCTGGTTTGAACACTTGGAATAATGGGTTTGCTCTGATCGTGCTCATAAATAATTTTTCTCCTTGAGTATAAAAGGAAACTTCAAAAAACATATCAGCCTATAAAAAAATATTTGTTATAAATATTCCTGCCCTCCTTTTGGCATATTATTGGGGATTAATTGGCTTTTTAACTAGCAATTAGAAACAGTGATTTGCCTCTATATCATCAATTTAATAAAGTAACTCTCTCTTTGAATTATAAAAATAATTTATATATTATATGTATAATTATTCAACTATGAAGTTTCATAGTCAAGCAATATGCAAAAGAAGATTAAAGGTATTAATAAGTAAAAAGAAGTTATTGAAGGCTGATAGAGAGGCAGTCATATAGTTTTAGAAGAAAGAAACACACACACACACACACACACACATATATATATATATATATATATATATATATATATATATATATATTCACACATTACTATGTGTTGTACATATCAGTTGTACTAAAAGCAGTAAGTTGACTATCAGTCAGTTTTACTAAGCATGGCACCACAGATCCTGGAACAAAAGAAAGGAACATTTGAGAAAGGGTTGTTGAATGGAGGTGTTGGCTACAACTCAATAATCCAAAAATAATCTGGAAACCCAGATGTGGTTTATATGTTTGCATCTATAGATAGCTATAGAAGTTCATAGCAATAAATAACCTTGGTGATTTATAAATCAGAAATGCTGTATTTTATAGTTGGTATACATTCTCAGATTGGGCTTTTCATCCATTTCTTCACTGTACTGCATTCAATTCAGTTTATGTTAGCTTGTACAGTATGAGAAGGTGGATGATTCAGCCTACTCCAAAATGTCAAGAATTCAAGTTATTTCCATTTCTGTGTATAACCTCTGTATGTTGATAGCTACAGCTATAGTTGTAGGCAGTATGCCAGGATGTGTTCCCATTGGGTATCAGTGTAACTCCAATAGTGATAGTGATAAGCAAATATACTCCATCAATTTCTTTGCAAATACAAGTTAAATCTCTATTATATACCCATGTTATGATAGGCTCCAAACTGATTCATTTAATTTAATAAGTGCATCTTCTATGATTAATACATGCTTAGGCCAGTGTCTAAGAAACATCACAATCTGCCTCATAGAATCAGAAGTCTACTTAAAAAGGCAGAAATCAGCCAATAGTCACATACATAAATATATACTAATAGTAATGGTACGTGGTATGAAGCATGTTTGCAGAGGTGTAGGCAAAGAGAGCATAGAAACACAGAAAGGCCAAAGAAAGTCAATTGAGAAATAACAATTGAGAACCAAATAACCAAGTGAGTCCATTCTGAGATGTGACATGAAAGCCCGAAGCAGAAAAGCAACTGACACTACAAAGGACTTCAAAGGAAGCCCTTGAAACCATGCATTGTGCATAAGGAAGATGAAATGGCGTGAGGAGGAACTGATGTGAGACAGGGTTTGAGGAAGTGTGTCCAGACCCATGATCTTAAGAATATACTTTCCTTAATGGTTTTGTGATAATTCTCTGTGCTCCATAGAATCGTGTAACTAAAAAGAATCCTTTAACTTTTACTAATTTTTTCAGGGCCAGTGAACACTGGATATCAGCACCTGGGATGTGAGCTTGTTACGCTTGGGTCAAACAATCACAACACTGGGGCAACATTGCTTTCTTTATAATAGCTGGACTACTAAAAAATGACCCAGGGTTCTCAACAGTAATAGGTCTATTTTGAAATCACACCTCACATACAGTTGTGTTTATAATGGACATGTAAACATATTAATTAATAATCTTATTTTATAAGGGAGTAATTTAAACAAATGTGCCTAGACATTTTTTAAAAGTTTTTTTTTCTTCTTTTTTTTTTTCAATTAGATATTTTCTTTATTTACATTTCAAATGTTATTCCCTTTCCTGGTTTCCCCTCTGAAAAACCCCTCTCCCCTCTCCCCTCTCCCCTCCCCTTGCTCACCAACCCACCCACTCCTGATTCCTGGTCCTGGCATTCCCCTACACTGGGGCATAGAGAGTCTTCACAGGACCAAGGTGCCTAGACATTTATAAAACCTCTTTGTAAGACAAATAAGTAACTTAAATTGCTAAATCTCATGAGCTTTTCATGCAATCACTCATATTATAGTAAACATTAGAGCCTATAATTACAATATGATTTTTTAAAAATTCCTGAAAAATTGTATCTTTAGATCCACTTTGACTTAAAGTATTTATTATAACATTTGATATGTTCTAATGATTTCCTTCAGGTGAAGCTATATTAGTATTGCTTTAAAAATAACAATATTATTAATTAATATGGCTTTGACTAGTATTGGTAGACTCTCAACTAACATTTTCTTCTAACCTTTATCTCTGTCATTAGTTACAGGTTTATAAACTTGATTGCCTGCCTATCTATTTGTAGTACAAGAAACTAGTGCAAAGTTTGTATTCTCTAAACTGAACTGCTGTCTTCCTAACCTGTTCCTCTCTTTAGTCTTCCGAATTTCTCAGGTCATGTCAATGTTGATGTTGTGATGTTCAAACAAAAACCAATTTCATAGAATTTGTATTTGGGGTTTTGATCCCTTTCTCTCCCAGTAGAAATACAGCCCTATTACTGTTTGCCTGTCTTCCCAGGGTGTCCAGAATCTGACACAGCAGTGCATCGTTCACCCACACACTACACCATCTCATACCTGTAGGATTACAAATACTTCTTTATGACAATTTGGCTGGGCTTCAGGGCTCTGAATTGTCTCATGATTTTTCTCAATCCTCAAGCCTCAGTAGTTTGAAAAAGTTACTTGAATGAGAGATCTTTATTTCACTTTAGTTTTCTGTGAAATTAAAACTGACTGAAAAATATTCATAAAAAGATTTGGATCCTATCATTTGTCACTAATGTAACCTTCCAATGGCTTTCCAAATCAGTTGCAAAAAAGTCAGTTTCCATGGACACTTCATAAAACTTACACATCACCTTTTGTCTCTGACCTCACCTCTTAAAGTCCTTCTATTCTCTTAGCAGGCTTTGTTTTATCCCATTTCTCCACAATTCTCAGTTGGTTCTTGCATTAGGTTCTTTCTACATATTCCTGTTGCTTCTAATCCACTTAAGCAAAAACAATCAGTCAAGTTTTCTCTGACTTTTCGGAATTAACCAAAATATCATTTACTCACCAGGGAGTTTTATGTCTTTCTCATTTGATGCCACATTCATTCTACAGCAAACTTCCATGAACTTTTTTCCTTATGTGCTCACTTTCCTCTGTGAGTCTGAAATCTGTCTCATGTAACAAATTAAGTACCAATAGTTAAAGACAGAGAAGTTATTTTCTTCTCCATAAAATGTAGAGCTGATAATTTTGACCTATAAATGTTATTATAAATTACTTGTGCTTTTGAGTGTTAATAGAATCCAGGTGTCACATAGCCAACAGTTCCCATTCTTGATACCACTTCAGTTTTATAGATTTTTACAGTTACAATAAACAGTCAACTGTCAAACAAAATACAACTTTTCTCATCTGATGAGGACAATGGCTATCTAGTCATGTGTTCAGAGAGGTCATACTGTGTTAAAATTGCCACATTAGCTCTATTTTCTTTCTCAGGGCTTTGAGCTGTAATGTCAGCTAACTTCAGATATTCCTAGTCAAAACATTCTTCTTCTTTTTTTTTTTTTTTTTTTTTTTTTGACAGAATCTCTCTGTATACCTTTGGCTGTCCTGAAACTCACAGACCAGGCTGGCCTCAAACTCAGAAATCTGCCTGCCTCTGCCTCCCAAGTGCTGGGATTAAAGGCATGCAACACCACTTTGATTCAAGACTAAAATTTATGCTCTATGCACTCTCTAGAGTCCATAATTAGAATAATAAACAGTTACTAAGGGGGTATACATGTACTTCATTTTGATGAGAAGTACTTTGATTTTTTATATTTTTTGTTTTTTTTTGAGCATATATATATATATATATATATATATATATATATATATATATGAGTATAGCAGTGTAGTTTTTCTTGGCAATTAAATGTAAAATGCTGTGAAATTGATTAAAATATTTTTAAAACATTTTAAAAGCTCATATTTTCATTTGATAATTTGCTTTATTTTTTCTGAGAAGACTATTGAAATAGAATTACATTTTTTCACTGACAAAATTAATTATAAAGTTCAGAAAACTCTAGTAATCAACTTAAATTTTTTTTTTGTCTATGCTATTCTCAACTGGATGCTCATCATTGTTCGAATATCAGATACTCATGTTTTCCCAGGATGGTTATTATAATCTGTAGTCTGAAGATCCTTACAATTATTTTTATTTGTGGTAATTGTGTATATAAGTAAATATACAAGTATATCATTGTTAATGTAGATATATTTAAGTTGATAATAGAATTGTTTATGGAAAACTGAATTTGAAAAGATATCTTTGCCCTAATATCATGCTCAAGAATAATTAATACAAACTGAATAACTAATTGTTTTTGAAAAATAATTAGTCTACTTTATTTTATGTACAATGGTGTTTTGACTTCATGTATGTCTTTGTGTGTGTGTTGGATCCCCTGGAACAGGAATTAAAAGCAATTGTGAGCTGCAATGTAGGTGTTGGGAATTGAACTTGGGACCTGTGGAAGAGCAGCCAGTGCTCTTAACTGCTGACCAATCACTCTAGCATGCAATTGTAATATTTTATTTTAAATATAATATGCTAGTGTTTATAAGCTGTCTATTCTTGCATATACACACCACATCAAACAGATTAGCAGTAGTAATGACTAGTCTTGGCAACTGAAGTTGATGTTGAAAGTTTGATCCCCAGGAACCAGAGTAAAAGATTATTGCAATCTTTCATATGGGTTCTGGGAACCAAATCTAGTTCTCTTTATAGCAGCGAGTGCTTTTAACCTCTGTGCCTCTCTCTAGCTGAATCCTCCTCCTCTTATTGAGGCAGGATCTCACTCTGTAATTCAGGCTCCCTGGTATTCATTACATAATTTAGACTGGCCTCAAATTCGAGGGACTCCTATCTCAGCTTCTTAAATGCTGAGATTACAGGCATGAACAGCTACTTAGTGTTCCAATATTAACGTTATGCTTATGCCAATTTATAGGTAATAAAACAATAAAAATGCTAATATTATCAGTATTTTACCTTTATATTGTGCTATGGGTTGGTCAAGATGAACATGAAAGTGTAGGCTCTATAATAATTGATGTAGTAGCTAGTTAATTGCTAATAAGTCAATCCCCAAACCAAAACAACAACAACAACAACAACAACAACAACAATCCTTCGGGGCATTGTGTATCGCTAGAATACCAGTACATACTTTTTGTTTTGCTTTGTTTTTATACTTTAAATTTAATTTTATTCTGAGAATCTTATATATGAATAAAATATACATTTTCATGCCTTCCTCTCTTGTCACCTTTCCAACTCCTCTTTTATCTCTCACACACACCCTCACACTCATGAATTCTTTTTCTTTGAATAATACATATGTATTATCTAAAGAAATATATAAACATATTAAAGAAGTATAGAAATATTACATGCTTGTACATGCTTGTACATACTCCCCAAGCATCCACAAACACACACATACAAACACATGGAGTCTGTTTTATGTTGGTCAAATACTCCTCAGTGGCAATTCATTAAAGAATACTGATTTATTCTATCCCAGCAGGTATAATTTAAAATAGTCTCTTGGTTAGGGATAAGAATTTGTGTCCATTTCTTCTTCAGAGTCCTGGGATTTTGTCTGGTTTGAATGCTATCTCAGTTTTTGTGAGGCCATATATGTATTTGTCCTGCTGTGTCTAGAAGACATTGATTCCTTGAAGTCATCCATTACCTATGGCTTTAACAATCTTTCCACCTCCTCTTGTGCATAGATACCTGGGCTTTGAGGGCAGGGGTATGATACAGTCATTCCATTTAGGACAAAATGTTCCATGTGCAAGTGTGTGTGCATGTGTCTAATATTTATATAGTTCTTTAATATTATATATATATATACATATATATATATATTGATAATTAATATAAAATACTAATATTTGTTATTTAAAGAAAAGAGAATTCATGAGTATGAGGGAGGTTTTGAAAAATACAGGAGGAGTTAGAGGTGAGACAAGGGTTGAAGCTGTGAAAATATATTTTGTTCATGTATAAAATTCTTAGGAGAAAATTAATTTAAATTATACAAACAAAGCAAAACAAAAAGTATGCACTGGTGTTATAGAAATGAGTGCTTCAAACTCACTTTGCTTTCTGCACTTTGTTCAGTTTGGGTCCCTCTGTTTTCCTCTAAGGTCATGACATATCCAGTCTTGATGTCTTGACTACCTTAGCAATGTTGGATATGGGTTGCATCTCATGGAGTGGATATGGGTTACATACAAAGAAAAAGTGTTCAGTTACTCCTGTAACATTTGGGCTACTGTTGCACCACTATGTCCTGTATTCAGGTAGCTGATATAAACTGTAGAGTTTGTAGTTGGGTGGTATTAATCATCATTATTCTCTGGTATATGCAAGCAGAGTGCCTTCCAACACCATGAAGACTACTCAGAAGGGGTTTCTAGTCAGGCAACAGCATGACTTCTCCATCTTCTAGTGTTTTAGTAAATGTAGCAAGAGGACCCTACTATTGGGTTATGGAGAACAGCAAATAGCTTTGGCAATTGCCTGTGAAGGGGGTGATTTATTGGGCACTCTGGTCAATGATTCAATGAAATTTAACTCATTCCTGTCATTGGAGGTTTTACTCAGTACAGAAAATGTCTAGTTGGGGCTTTATTTTCTCCAATATATGGTGACTCCATTTAAATTATTTCATATACTCATCAGTAGGTTTCCATATGGGTTTTCCAGTGTTCTTCAGTGTTTGTTGTACTTCTTTGACATCCCATCCTCTTTCCTATTTTACCTTCTATTCTAATTTCCTTCTCATTGTAACACTATACTCCATGTCCCATTTCTCGGAAGATCTTCTCTGCCTGGTCCCTTACCAGGTATCTAACCTCTGTGGATATGTGCATTTAAACACAGTTATGTCAAAATTAAAAGCTAGCATTTATATGTAAAACAAAACGTGAAATATTTGTCTTTTTAGCATGGGTTACCACTCACTCAGGATGATCATTTCTAGTTCTGCAGTTGTGGATTTATATATGAGCTCCACTTGCTGCAAAAAGAAGCTTCCTTGATGAGCTGTGAAAAGTACTCTTTGCTGTGGGTTTGTGACCTCATCAGCAATGTGTGGTCAGGTTTAAAGTACCAGGTATGGATTCCCACATATGGAACAGGCATTAAGTCCAGTTGGTTACCTCAAGATAAAACAAATGTGACTGTTGCATTAATGGGAGACTTTCTTCTTGGTCATTTTTATGGTCGTAGGATTTACATCTGGGCAGGACTGTTGATTGCTTTTTAACCTTGGCAGCTTGGGTACCACCATTGACTACTATGAGAGCTAAGTCTTATGGTCAGTTGCAGGTTATTTCCTTCATGTCCTGTGTCCAAAGTATGTGGTGTCTTCTCCAGTAGAGTTCTACCTTCAAATTCTAGGAGAAAACAAAGGGCATCGTTTTTTATGGTGGTTTGTTGTAAATATTTAGAAATATTAAAACATTTATTATTCTGTTGTACTGCAAAAGGGCTTCCTAATGCCATCAGTAAAAGAAGATAACAGGAACCAGCTTGATCATGGCTTAGGACAACATAGATTGTATTTAATGGATTTGTTAGAAATGTTCAAAAACATTGGAATTTTCAGAAATCATTCATTTGTAGAAGTTCTTCTTTTCAGAGTATTTATATATTTTAGTTTCTTTTCTCTGGGATTAAGAATCATTATCATGTTAAATTCTCAAGAATGAGGATAGGTTGGATAAGTGATGCAAGAAGGGCTTAAGGGGCTTACACAAAGTCATTTAATTGTTGCAGTTGTAGATTTGGTAAAGAGAGAACTTGCTATTCAAGCAGGTAGTGTTCTGATCCCCAGCAGCCATGTACAACCTGGGTATGGTGGAGTGTAACTTTAACTCCTTTATTGGATCAGAGTGTACAGAGACAGGTGGGTTCTAGAAGCTCAGCTGTTAGCCAGCCTAGCTTTAAAGTAGTGAACTCCGTGGTTAGTGGAAGAGCTTGTCTGCAAACATAGAGTGTTACACACACACATATGTACACACAGCCACAAACACAGGCGTGTACATTAACATACATGTATGTGTGCACAAAACGATAATAGCTCCTGAGGTTCACTTAGAACTTTGACAGTATCATTTATAGAAATTGAGTTCATAATTACATGACAGTTGGCAGACAACTTTTGTTAACGACTCTCATGAATTTTGAAAACTGTCAGTATATTTGGTAGTCAGTAAATTATAGTCTATGTTCATTGTCTCTTGTGGTTCAATACTATGTGTTACACTCACTAGAATTATAGTTTTTTAAAAATTATTTTTATTTATTAAATTTTACTTATGTGAGGTATGTGGGGGAGTGAGGAGGGAAAAGAAAAGATTTTGTGGTATGCCAAGGAAAATGATAATGTGACATATCATACAGAGTCACAATGAGATAATTATACAAATACAATGGAGTGTGTTACCTAGGGGAACAGGTGGCATGACAAGAGGGACACATGACCTACATGAAGGAAGAAAGATTTCCTGAAGGATTCTGTGGTGTCAACTTTAATAAAGATGTTTACTAGGTATTAATTTACCTAATTTCATCACAGCTGAACATTAGATTAATCTGGGAAAAAAGTGTGTGTGTGTGTGTGTGTATAAGGTCTAGGTAAAAGGTATTTTAGGTTGCCCTGGTAGTATATGCCTGTAATCCCAGGTAAGCAGTAGGCAGAAGCAGGAGTGTAAATTGAATGCCATTCTGGGCAACGAAGTCATTTCAAAGCCAGACTACTCAAACTTGTAAGGTTTTGTCCAGAAAACAAAATGTAAAGAGGGAGCAATAGGCTTCTAGGTCAATGTAGGTCAGATGGAGAGTGTTTGGTATGCATGAGGCCCAAAATACAATCCCAAGCCGACGCCCCCAAAACAAAACGAAACAACAGAACCCAGAGCCAAACAAATAAACAAAACCCAAAGAAAGCAAAGCAAAAGGCTACACTTACGTTCATTTTTATGATCTATAGAGACTTTGTTGAAGCCTTGGAGAACTGGCTTTAGTGTGTGAAAATGAATCATAACTATCTCTTGTGAGGCTATGCCAGTGCCTGGTAAATACAGAAGTGGATGCTCACAGTTATCTATTGGATGGAACACAGGGCCCCTGATGAAGGAGCTAGAGAAAGTACCCAAGGAGCTAAAGGGGTCTGCAACCCTATAGGAGGAACAACAATATGAACTAACCAGTACTCCCCAGAGCTCATGTCTCTAGTTGCATATATAGAAGAGGATGGCCTAGTTGGCCATCAGTGGAAGGAGATGCCCTTGTTCTTGGGAAGATTATATGCTCCAGTATACAGGAATGCCAGGGCCAGGAAGCAGGAATGGATGGGTTGGGGAGCAGGGTGTGGGAGGGAAAGAAAATGAATCATAGGTAACGAATAAATGTATGTAACTGTTCCCAGACTTCACAGGTGGATACTAAGTTTATGTTGCAATCATTTCTCATTCTTCTACTGTTTAAAAATGCAAACACTACTTTTTTATCAATAAAAATCCAGGTAGAAAGGAAGGCGGTGCTGCTTCATTAGAACAGTGTTCCAAGGCTTGCCCTCAAAGGTGTGGTAACAATTCAGCTGGCAAAAGGTCTTTGAGGTCCAGAGTTTTATTAGTGCCATTTTACTGGTTTTGAAATTATGGCCCAGGCAGGTTGATATATTTCTCCATGTTCACAACACACAGACACTAAATAGAAGCAATGAAATTCAGAAGCAGTCAGAATTTTCAGCCCTGTATTACACAGGCTTTCACAGCATATGGAGATGCTTGGGGAAAAAATAGCAGGAGAACACAAGTATCAAAATATTGAGGGATGTTAGGTGATCCATTTGGATTCTGCAGAAAGATTCAACAGAAGGAAAGGATCAGAAACCTAGAATCAAACTTGTGACCTGGTGTGGATATTTCTATGAGGCTACTTGAACACACAGAAAGACCATTAAGATCTTCAGAAGCCTTGTTTTTTGATGAGAAAGTATATGGCAGTCAGAGAAAGTTACTTCCTTGCATCGTCACTTGTATTTTGCTCATTTGGTCGTGTGTGTGTGTGTGTGTGTTTGTGTGTGTGTGTGTGTAGTGTGTGTGTGTGTGTGTGTTTGTGTGTGCGTGTGTGTGTGTGTGTGTGTGTGAATGTATATTTGTCTTTGTATTTCTTTACCAGTCATGTACAATCTCATGTATATATGTGTGTATGTGAGTGTGGTGTACATTTCTGTTTATACATCTACTATCCTCTACTTTGGAAATACAAACCTAAGGATATACAAATAACTTGAAATGTGTGAATGGTGCAGTGCCAGTATAAGCACACCAGACAATGGTTCAAGAGAGAGAGAATACTTTTTAAAGATACCATCTTGGGTATATCCTACTTCTACTTCCTACTCAGCAAGGTGTTAATTTGGATATATATATATATATATATATATATATATATATATATATATATATACTCTCGAAGTAGACAAAAGTGTTTGATGTATTTCTTCTAAGTCTCAACTAGTATTTCTATAGCACTGACTGTGCTGGTATTTCGGGGACAGTGAATGTCAGAATAGACATGCACTGGGATGGGGAGGGTGATTGAAGCTAGGAGGAAAACTGGGCATGACCAGATGAACAAGATGGTCTATGCAAGGAATGTGGAATGTAGATGCCATCTGGAAGTCAGTGGGGTTCACTGAAGGAATTTAAGCAGCAGAATTGCTTGAACCATGGAATTCAGGCAGCTCAAGCAGTGGAATGTAGATGGACAGGGAAAGTTATGAAAGCTCTTAAAGGGCTTCTGCAGTAATAATTAAGCTCCTGTGTCCTGTTTTCCTGTTCAATAATCCCATAGTATATAGTAGAAGATAGGAAAAATACTGAATATAATTCTGTACTGAGTTAGATATGCTTGAAAATGCTTCACAATGGTCATGGAAATAGAACTCAAATACCAGAGCATACCAGCCTAGATTTGAAAATTAGAAATTTTTTTCCAATTTACTTTCATCAGACACATTAAATCATTGCTTTTAATTTTTAAACAATTGGAACTAATAAAGCTAGAAGTTTTTCTTTTGCAATATTTGTACATATATGTGGAACAGAAACCATATTATGTCTATGCTGGAATCTTGTTCAGTTTAGAGCAAGAAGGTGAAATAACAGAAGTAACAGAAACCATATTATGAACATTTAATAGGGTGGTTATGGGGATGGCAGCATGAAGCAACAGGCAGAATTTCAAAATGATTAATCATTTAGTTCTGCAGAAAGAAGAAAGAGAAAACAGAATTTGTTAGCTGAATTTTACTTTTTTTCTAAAACTGAAATTCCTTTGTAGAAAATTAATTTAAATTGAACCTTGAAAGAACTACACCAAAAACCAACAGCTGTGAATTAGGGACTGAGTGCTGATATCACACACTGTTCCTCCAAAGAAAATTTTCAGACTTTAAGGGTAGAGTCTCTACATTGAATCTAGCAAAGGAAGGATGCTCTGATCACATTCATTTCAAATTGGAAAGGGATAACTGTTTCATTGTAGAGGCCTTGCATAAGAAGTAACTGCTATGAAAGGGAAGCTCTGCTCCATCCTGTGCATTGGTGATGGATGCTAGTTTTGAACGTAGCCTGTGTTTTATCTTTTTATCATCGAATTGCAGCCTCTTAGGCCCTGATCATGTCTATGCTGGAGTCTTGTTCAGTTTAGAGCAAGAAGATGAAATAAAATACATAGATAATATGTTGTGGTTTTCTGTCACATTTTTCCTCAGAGTAATTTATAGCCTGAAATGTGAATTGAGCTTAATTTAAAATAAATATCAGCATCAGGAATCAATTAACTGGCTTAAGATAATTTCAGACTATTTTCAGTACGTTTTAAGTTTCCTTTTGTGGTTTTCATCTGTGGGTTATTACAGCAATAGTGGGGGCGCAAAAACAGGCTCAGTATTTACACAGACCCTGAGAGTACCCTTAGCTTATTCTTTGATGCTCACTTCTTTCCTCTGCATAGCCTGAAAAGAACATGTTATTTATGAAGGTTTGTGCCTTTAAATAATGGAGACTGGTGACAAGCCACATATTAGGATCTTAGTAAATGGATGTTAGTGTATTATTTTCTTAGTTTTATGACATGACAAAGTATGATAGCAAGAATTGCCTAAAAATAGTCTTTTGAAGCAGGATTAGTGAAAACCAAGTTTTCAAATATTCAAAAAACGGAACGAAAAAGTTACTATATTTGATCCCTTCAGCCTTTCTTCTTTCCCAAACATTATTTCAACAATTATAGACACTACATGTTATATTGAATACTTTGTGAATTTTCATTTATCACCTACATTCCATAGGTGCACAAGAGTTTGCTATTGGAGGAAATTGTATTTGTTATTAGAGGACATTATATAAAAAGAATGGTCAGAAAAACTCTACCTATGTATATTTGCAGATGTAGAATTCAGGTTTTCTTGAGTTAATAAACTAAGGTACGAATCATGTGCGTATTTTCCACAATTTTTATTCAGTTGCTCATTCATACATTCTGTGAGAAATGTATTGCCATTATAAGTAAATATTTATTGAACTTATACTTCTCAAAGAGCGAGGAAAAGAACATGGTGATTCTGTCCCTTGAGACATGATACTATGATGCTGGCTTCTTGTTACTAGAATCAATCCCAATTTCCTTCTCATCGAGTCTTTGCATAAAAAATATACTAAAAGGTGCACTGTGGTGGCTGTTCCTCTTAACTCATTATATTTGAGAGAATTTTTCAGTCATAAATGAACAAGATACCAGTTTTTGTATACTCCTAAAAGTAGACATGACTTCTTACATAATTCCCAAAGAATTTTAGCACTGGCTAAGTTAGAGTCTAAGTATTTTAAGGGCTGTATCTAAGCCATGATGAATAACACATTGGCCAACAAATAGACTAATTGGAACATTTCATTTATTCGAAGACATATAGAAGCCAACACATCATAAATATATTGACATGATGGGCTCTAACATTCACTTGTATTAAGTACTACTTCACTTGTTCATGTATTGACTCAGTGACATGAATGCATTGTCTCAAACCAGATATTTTTAAAGTCTAAAGCAATCTTATATATGCGGTCTTTGTGGTTTATTCCATGTATTGAGCCTTCAAAACGTGGTCATTGTATTCAGCACATCACAGAAGTAGTTAGATAATTTCATGGACCGGAACTTCACTATTTTTAATGACTGAATAAAATTCTTATCATGTATATCACATGCTGTTCTTTCAATTTTTTGAGATAATAATATATAACATATGAGATAATAATATATAACATATGAGATAATAATAATAACAACAATAATAATAATAATAACAACAGAAAAACAATCAATGGACATAAACAACAGAAATCAATAGGAGAACTGTTTTTAAAAAGTGGCTTCTATAACATTGTTCTTTTCCTCCTGAAGTATCTTATGAAAATCCACTTAAGGTGCCATGAAAATCGTTCTTTCATTTAATTCTTACTTTGTTTAAGAATTTTGCTACAATGAATAATGCCAGTGTGAACACACCTTGAATTTTTTGGACATGTAGCTATAGGGATTTTGGAGTTATATACTACTTTATTGTTTTGAGAAGATATGTAATATTAATGAAATTTCTTAGAGTAAGGAACTTCATAGTACTACAGATTTAAAATGCATATTAGGGAATGTTAGATACTGATAGATTCAGGATGAGAAGAAGGAATGTTGTCTGCAATTGTATACTCACCAGCGACTCAACTAGCTACCATGGTTATAGTTCAACCCAGTAGTCATACAATTGGCTCTGGTCAAATGAAACAGGTCAGAAAATCTGAGAAAGGGAATGGAAGGGAGGAAGAAGACTTGATATGATAAGAGAAGATCAGAATAAGAGTTAATCAGAATGAGTTCAATATAGGTATAGAATTGTCAACAATATTTAATAATTAAAATCCTGAAACTAAAAAGTATGTTAAACTATTAATTATCTAATTTTTTTGCTTATTTTTCAGCTGCTCCAGTTGATATACTAAAAGCATTAGATTTTCATAATTCTCCAGTGGGAATATCTAAAACAACAGGATTTTGCACAAACAGAAAGAATTCTAAAGCTCCAGATGTTGCTTATAGAGTTACAGAGGAAGCACAAATCAGTGCCCCAACAAAGCAGCTATTTCCAGGTAGGTTCCTTTTATCTTTGCTCCTATTGCTATTACTGCTGTTATTAATACAACCTTTATTTTTTATTTGCTTAATAGTGTTTTGATTGTGCTACATAATATCCATTTACAGTATGAAATATAATTTTTCATATAACAAAAAACAAAGAAGTTGCAATCACCAATGACGTGATGAAAATATTTAACTGCTAGACTGATTTAACCTGGGAACAGAAATAGGCTTATTTTTAGAAATTAAATACTTCATTATTTCTTCAATAGAATATGGGAAGTCAGTATTTTATGACTATCCCATATTCATGGGGTGAAGATTGGAGGAAACTTCAAACAATTAATGATTTATAATTTTACAGTTATGTAGAGTAGGACAAACTTAGTGGATATTGTCCTAACATTACTCTAACTACTTTCAAAGAAACATTTTGAGGGGTTAAAGGTTCATTTTGAATGTTTTATACATTATTCTTACGTGAAGTTTAATACAGTATGGTAATTTGCATATTAATAGCCTTTATAAATATTTGAATGGTTGTTTCCCAGTTAGTGGAACTGTTTTGTAAGGCTTAGGACGTATAGCCTTGTTGGAGTAGGTGTGGCCTTGCAGGTGTGTTACTGGAGTAGGCTTTGAGGCTTCAAAAGCCACACAAGAACTAGTTTCATTCTTTGTACTTCCAACTTATGGATCATATATGAGGTTTCATTACTGTTCCAGTGCCATATCTGTTTGATCCCATGCTGCCAGGCATAACGATCATGGACTTACTGTCTGAAACTATAAGCAACTAATTGCTTTTTGTTGTAAGTTCCCTTGTTCATGGTGTCTGTTCACAGCAGTAAGATAATAACTGAGACATAGAGCTAGCCAGTTTTAACACATGCTCAGAATTCTGGTATTAGAGATTTTGTAAGACTTTACCTGAAAAATTTCATATGATATTGATGAATTTCTGGGAACATTTCTTTCTATGAGAGACAATTTGATCCAAAAAAGTATAAAATCTTTTGAAATAATAATAATGTAGAAAAAGATCATTGATTTCAGAAATGAGAATTTCTGATATCACAATGTCTAAGTAGGCAGCCCATCACACATACATGCCGTTGATACATGCCAGTTATTTAGCCTTTAACTTGTGCTTTTGTTCCTATTTAACAGAGAGGTATACTGAGCTTTATAAATGTTATTTAACTTAACTAATTATAATTAATTATGTGATACAAGGTGATACAATATCAATATTTCATATAGGATCAGATTTAATTTTTATGTATTACGATCTTCCACAAAAGTTAACATTTCAATGTTCCACATTGTTCTTTCACTGTTTGAAGAGCTCACTTCTGACTCTATGTATCGGTTTTGAAAGGTCAGAAAACATGATAAAGGAATTCAATATAAAAAGCAAAATATTATTTTTGGGGGGACATTAGCTCCTTACCTTCTTTCTTTCCTCTCTGTTTTCCTTCCTTCCTTCCTTCCTTCCTTCCTTCCTTCCTTCCTTCCTTCCTTCCTTCCTTCCTTCCCTTCTTTCTTTCCTTCTTGCCTTCTTTGTTTTATTTTTTTCTTTCTCTCTTTCTATATCTCCCTCCCTCTTTCTCTTCCTCACTCTATCTGTCTGTCTCTAACTTCCCATTTTCTTCCTTCTTGCTATGAGCGTCTCCTTCTGTAGTTCAGGCTGATTCTCAAACTAATGACTATTTTATCAGAAACCTAAGAAACGAACACACTCTGTTCTAAAGTATTTTCGAAATATGTTTATCTTGGGACTCATTAAAGTTTCCTATATTTTCTGATTTACATTAATTTTTGCTGAAGAAAAGAAATATATTGACACAAAATATTATAATGAATCATATTTTTGTACTGAAAAGTTAAAGGTTGAATGGATTTACCATATTAAATTCTTAGAAATTTAATTAAAAAACTTAAGTAATAATAATGTTACCTTTTTACATGCATAGCTTCTATATTTAATAAGAAAATGTTTGGCATAGAAAAGAAAACAAAGATGTGAACTAGTGGAACTGTTTTAGAAAGAGCAAATAAGATACAGTTTATAATGTTTTATAATTGGCTCCTTATCTCAAGGTCATAATAGTTAATTTAATTAATTTTGTGCTTGATCTTTTCTTCATAGAGAATAAATGTAATGTATGCTTGTGGAATCTTTTTCCACTTCAGTTAACAGAACTAATCTGTGTGAATATTTTACCCCAGTTATCACTCTTGTGTTCTGCCAATGGTTCTTGCAATGATATTTCAGATAAGAGATTCCTAGGGTAGGATAATTCAGAGAAATTCCTTCTTAGAAAGAACTCCCTGAAAATACTGCATACATGTAATTTAAAATAGCAATAACATACCATTATAAATATGCCGGGCGTGGTGGCGCACACCTTTAATCCCAGTATTCGGGAGGCAGAGGCAGGCAGATTTCTGAGTTCAGGGCCAGCCTGGTCTACAAAGTGAGTTCCAGGACAGCCAGAGCTATAACCCAGCACTAGGGAGGCAGAGGCAGGCAGATTTCTGAGTTAGAGGCCAGCCTGGTCTACAAAGTGATTCCCAGGACAGCCAGGGCTACACAGAGAAACTCTGTCTCCAAAATTCAGGGGACAGCAGATGCTGGTGAAGATGTGGAGAAAGAGGAACACTCCTCCATTGCTGGTGGGAATGCAAGCTTGTACAACCACTCTGGAAGTCAGTCTGGCATTTTCTCAAAAAATTGGACATAGTACTACCAGAGGATCCAGCAATACTTCTCCTGGGCATATACCCAGAAGATGTTCCAACTGGTAAAAAGGACACATGTTCCACTATGTTCATAGCAGCCTTATTTATAATAGCCAGAAGCTGGAAAGAACCCAGATGTCCCTCAACAGAGGAATGGATACAGAAAATAATGTGGTATATCTACACAATGGAGTATTATTCTGCTATTTAAAAAATGAATTTATAAAATTCTTGGAAAAATGGATGTATCTGGAGGATATAATCCTTAGTGAGGTAACCCAATCACAAAAGAAGTCATTGGGTATGCACTCACTGGTAAATGGATATTAGCCCAGAAACTTAGAATATCCAAGATACAATTTGCAAAACACAAGAACATCAAGAACGAAGACCAGCTCATGGATACTTCATTCCTCCTGTGAAGGGGAAACAAAATACCCATGAAAGGTGTTACAGAGACAAAGTTTAGAGCTAAGATGAAAGGATGGACCATACAGAGACTACCCCACCATGGGGGATCCATCCCATAATCAGTCATTAAACTCAGACACTATGGCATAGGACAGTAAGTGCCAATTTAAGGGACCCTGATATAGCTGTCTTGTACAGAAGTGGATGCTCATAATCATCTATAAGAGGCAACACAGGACCCACAATGGAGAAGCTAGAGATAGAACCCCAGGAGCTGAAGGGGTTTGCAACCCTAGAAGAGGATCAACAATATGAACTAACCAGAACCCCCATAACTCGTGTCTCTAGCTCCATATGCAGCAGAAGATGGCCTAGTTGGTCATCATTGGGAAGAGAGGCCCCTTGGTACTGCAATCTTTNGGGTGAGGGGGGAGGGTGAGGGGGAGGGGACTTTCGGAATAGCATTTGAAATGTAAATTAAGAAAATATCTAATAAAAAATTGGAGAAAGAAAGAAAGAAAGAAAGAAAGAAAGAAAGAAAGAAAGAAAGAAAGAAAGAAAGAAAGATATGTCCTGTAGCGATCTCCATGGAGACCTGAAACTGAAAGACTTGAAAGTGCAATGGAATTAAGTAGAGCTCCTGTTTTAAACTCTCATTGACCACTTTGGAATATCTGATATAAATGTCCTGCAAAAAAACCTGTATACTAACTTATATCTTTATAACTATCAAAGGAGGAGGATATTTCAGCACAATTCATCGATCAGGAGTTGAATAGATAGAGATTTTTAGTTGGGTAGCAATGCATAGCCATCTAATGTACCACATTAAGACAGACAAAGTAAGATAACATGCTTACAGAACCAGTAGTCAATGATTAAGTAGTTAATTCTATTCCTAAATTAAAAAAATAATCGTCACCATAAAACATAAAATATGCTTTTGAAAGATATATTCTGATTAGAAAAATATTGGACAAAATTTAAAATTCTAAAACCACTGTTATTGTGCCAATATTGTGTTATAATATTTACTAATAAAGGAACATCTTTTAACATACCATTTTAAGAGTTGTGGCAGAATCTATGATAGTTGTCTGTGATAATCATGTTGGATAATACAGACACATTCTTTTAAATAAAAATAAATATTAAATATTAGTGTTACTTTTAGCAAGTCTTTTTGCTTGTCTTAAGTCTATATTTATATTTCAAAATATAGATATTGAAGGTGTTAAATATCACATTTGATGTTTATATTACATATTAATAACTGTTGTTTTATGTACTTAATATAGTGTAGGATTTATATTAATTTTGGTTAAATTGTAATTAAAGTTTACAGAATTTATACTGAACAAGCTCAATGGCTTATTAAATTTGCACATGATTCCCTCACTCTTATAGGAATACAATGTTTTCTGATGCCTCACCTTTCCTAAATATCTCTCTGTATATTTTTTTCAAAAGTTTTTTGGTAACATTAACAAATTATCTTTTCCACAGCTCATAATACTTTAATATTTTTTCTTTCATTATGAGATCATGAAAAATATTAGATTATTTATCTTGAGTTCTCTTCAGTAATAGACTAAATTACCTAAGCCTATATATCAATAGCATAGAAATTACAAAGCATGTTGTTAAAAGATGTTCTTTATAGCTTTTCTACCTCACTTCTATGATTATTTCTCTCCTAATGATTTTCTTTTTTTAATTATTTTTTCTTTATTAGATATTTTCTTCATTTACATTTCAAGTGTTATCCAGAAAGTTCTCCATACCCTCCCCCATCCCTGCCCTGCTCCCATACCTACCCCCTCCCACATAATGGCCAATGATTTTCAATATAAAATTTCTGTTACATTTAAATCCAGTTAGAAGACAAAGATTACTAGAGATAAAGTTCTTGGCTAGTATCTATGAGGTCCTGGATTCAATCATCACACTAAAGGTTACAATTAAAGAATATGTATCTATATGCATATATATATATATATATATATATATATATATATATATATATATATATATATAATATTCCAACTGGTTGGAAATAATGATTTGATAGATAGGCTGAGAGATTTTGTGATAGCACCAAGAAATTGAAAACACTTTTTAATGTAGAGTTTTGTTTAGTACTTACTTAAAATGTATGAAAGCCAGTTAGTCAAAGCTGACTCCTTTTTAGTGGCATGCTATTTAATTTCCTTAGCAGTTCTATAATTCAGTCTGCATCATTAGCCTATCTAAAGGTCATTATGTAGTTTTCTAAAAACATATGGCTAGAATATCTTGTGACTAGTGTATTTCACAAGACATAGGATATTTTTATGACATTTTATTTATTTTTAGTTGTGTGCAAGTATACATTCATTTGTATACATCTCTGTGTGTACTTACGTATATCTCCATGTGTGTGCTTTCCCCCTCTGTATGTGAGACAGAGAACACTTTATAAGTGTGGATTCTCTTTTTTCACCATCTGGGTCCTGGATATTGAACTCTGGTCATTATGATTGGCAGCAAGTCTTTTACCTACTGAGTCATCTCAGCAGCCCAAGGCTTCAAATTAACTGAGATACCACATTAGTTCTCACTCCCCTAATTTGTGCATATATGTACAGGATAAAAACAAACAAACAAACAAAACTACACCCATACTGCCTGTCAGTGTTCCTTTTAAAAGGCTTCTCATCCAGAAAACAGCTTCCTTTCAGTATGATTCTGAGTGGATTCATAGACTTCTTTTGAATGGTATTCATTGACCCAGCTGCAGTCATTCTAATGTATTTTAAAAAGTGTTTTTGCTATAATAAATAGTGCTTTGATGGCAGTTAAATGTAATATCTTTACAAAGAAGCATCTTCTCATAATTAACTGAAATGGAACTGCATATCTGTGTCATCTTTGGAATTTGTACCCATGATAGTCATATTTAAAATGTCTTTTTAAAAATCACTTTATATTACAAGTTGTAATTGAATTAAGAATGAATGGATTTAATATGATAGCTCTTGATATTGGCTCCAATATAATCTAAAACAAAGACTTTTTTTGGTTAATGGATAATATTTTAACTGAAGTATTAAAATTTTCCTAAATAATATCATAGTATATGTGTCCATATAATATGTAATATCATATATAGTTAGTGATTATATACCATATATATTGTTACTTTGAAAAATAAGACCTGCAACTTAGTATAAAATGTTTCCATAGTAATATAAGTGGTTTAAATATAAGAGCAGTATATTGTATTTAAGGAAATATTAGAAATGACACATTTAGCAAATATCTTATAAGTACCTCTGTAGGTCAGGTGATGATGCTCTAGGTACTTGAGATAAGATCATAGAAAGAGAAAACAAACATGACAATATGCATTCCTACCTAATAACTCTGATATTTAGTGGCATGGTTTTCAATAATGATAATGAATTATATGATAAAAATCTCCTAAGTGTTTAGAGGGATGTTGAGAAGAACACTTTTGTATTACCTTATTATTAGTGCCTTTTCACAATGAGCATGTACAGGAACAGTGTAGACCAAGTTGAGAAATCTATAGGAGTGCTTAAATAAGATGGTTTCAGGGACTGGAGAGATTCCTCTGCAGTTAAGAACTCTACCATTCTTGCAGAGGACTGGAGTTTAGCTCACAGTGCCCTTGTCAGGTGGGTCATAATGCATGAAACTATAGTTCCAGATAATGTGATTTTGCTGTTTTTCACAGACACTTGCTATCATAGGTCCACAAGACAGACACACATACTTTAAAGAATGAAAGAGGGTCTACAGATTGACCCAGTGATTGAGAGCTCACATGCTCTTCCTGAGGACCCAAATTCTGTACCCAGCATCTTCACTGGGCAATTCACAGACACCTGTAATGCCATCTTCAAGGTTATTTGACACTTCTACCCTCCTTAGGTACCACACTCACATGCTTCCAATTTCCTGTCTGTTCCCGTACACATAGTTAAAAAAAATCTAGAATTATATTTTAAAACATTTAAAAAAGTGCTCTGTTATTTTGGAAATTGTACTGTTATCATGCTACTCCTTTCTGATTGTGTGCTCAGTTTCTCATAATCATTATGCTTTAAACAAATAGCTTTCAGTCTTAACTTGGATTAATATACAGAGCAAGCTTCATAGTCATGTAGTTCCTTCTATAACCACACAACTTGTTTAACTGTTTCCTGTTTGAATTTAGTGACCAGGGCACTATCAATGGTTCAGATAAAGTGATCTAGGAACAATTTGGAAATCTGTAATTTCTAACTTATTTTTGTCTTTACAGGAGGAATTTTTCCGCAAGATTTTTCAATACTATTTACAATAAAACCCAAAAAAGGAACTCAAGCTTTCCTCTTGTCTCTCTATAATGAACATGGCATTCAGCAACTCGGTGTTGAGGTTGGGAGATCACCTGTTTTTCTATTTGAAGACCACACTGGAAAACCCACACCGGAAAACTATCCTCTCTTCTCAACAGTTAACATCGCTGATGGCAAGTAAGTAGTCACACAGTGATCAAATGTGGAAACCTAGCTGAAAACTATATTGATTAATCATTCAACAGTCTTTGTGAAGTGTCTTTTCTAGTGACTATTGATGGAAGATACCA
The DNA here is from genome assembly GCA_902729485.2 of Mus minutoides. NCBI lineage: Eukaryota > Metazoa > Chordata > Mammalia > Rodentia > Muridae > Mus > Mus minutoides. The sequence continues at coordinate 173,279 of LR751083.1, read as the reverse complement.
AAAGAAATTCCCCAACACCCTCAACATTTATATAGTCTGCTTCACAGTCTAGGAAATTAAATGCCAAAAAAAAAGTATAAGAAATAAGCAAACCTATATGTATGAGACAGAAAAGCAGAGCAGTAAGGAGAACAGGAAATTAAATGGTGGTGAATGTTAAAGAAATGAGAAGAGAAAGAGGTCCGCTTTCAGAACAGAATCTGAGGCCAGGGCTTCTCATGGTCCAGTGAGTTAAAGGTACTTGTGCCAAGCATGTCAATCTGGGTTCAATCCCTTTGACTGACATGGTGGAAGGAGAGAAACAACCTCCACATGTTGTTCTCTTACCTCACCATGCACCCAACATGTGTGTATTCCTCAAACAGTAAATGAATAAGTGCTTCAAAATTTGAAAATTGGCCAACTAAACAACAAGGAATGAGTATGGGGGATAGAAGGCACACTATACTGAGACTTGCATGAATACTGCTTTAGCTGGAAAGGAAACAAAGGCAAATGATCCTGATCCAGACATCTTGAAAAGCAAGGCAGGAGAAGAGGATGGGGAGGATACAAACTGTCAGGAGGCCCGGAGGCAGATCACATTGCAGTGTTTGGAACAACTTGGGGTTCAATTCTGGGTTGAGACATGACCTCACTTAACCATTATAAGCAAAGAAGTGGCCTGACAGGAAATGCATATTTTATTTTTATTTATGTGTATATGTGTGTGTGCCTGGTTTTCTGTATGTGTAACATTTGAATATATATGGAGATCATAAGAGGCCACTAGGGACCTTAGAACTGGAATAATGGACAGTTGTAAGTTGCTGTGTGAGGATTCTAGGAACAAATCATGGGTTCTTCACAAGAGCAGCAAGTTCTATTAATCACCAAGTCAAGTCAGTTCTCCAGCCGCTGGACTTAAATATTTGTGACAGTAGTACTAATATTACATATTTTAGGAGACCTGATATACTTGACATGTGCTGTGCACTGTTTTAAGTACTTAATACAATGCTAACTCAGTTAATAAAGCTTATAGACTATGGGAGCTGAAGCAAGAAAAGTTCAAATGACTTAAATGTGACAAAGATGGCATCTTAAATGAAGCTCATACTACATACTCTTGTCAGTCCTGGAGATTCTGCACCATAGATCATGTTTCAATCATTTCCTTTTACTGAGAGAGTCATTAACCCTAAACAAATGTGTGTTAAATTTGCACAATGTTTTAACATTGAATGTAGAACTCGAAAACCAGCTTTACTAGATATGTGGCATTTGGTTATAGGTGTTGAAGCCAGGATAGTTATAAAAAAAATATTCATTTTGTCTTTGGTTGGATGACAGAACTCTCAGTAATGAGAAATATTAAGCTTCTATAGAACAATGTGTTATGATCCTATGAACATAATAATGTCAAACAAGAACATATAAAATGTAGTTCTCATTGCTTGTTTTTGAACACAGGATATTTTTATTTCGGAAGTTTTTTAAAACTTTCAGGAAGGTGTGTGTGTGTGTGTGTGGGGAGAGAGAGAGAGAGAGAGAGAGAGAGAGAGAGAGAGAGAGAGAGAGGGAAATGATGGATCTTTGTGCATGTTGATGTTGGTGGGATGGTGCATGTATGAATATGTACTTGAAGGCATGTGTGTGTAGAGGTCATAAGATAACTAGGGCAAACTTGGGTATTAGTTCTCAGTAGCTATCCACCTCATTATCTATCTATCTATCTATCTATCTATCTATCTATCTATCTATCTATCTACCTATCTTCCAAACACCACTCCCTTCTCCTGGTTCTCCTCTCACAAAGTCTTTCCCTTATCACCTCTTGCCTTCTGGGACCCCCTTGAGTATCTGCCCACTCTGGCACAGGATTTGGCCCATCCTCTCCCATTGAGGCCCTCCAAGGCAGCCCTGTTGTAGAACAGATACCAGAGTCAGGCTATAGCTTTAGAGGAGAGCCTCTGCTCCAATCGTAGGGAAACCCACATGGAGACTTGGCTGCACGTCTTCTACGTATGTGTGGGAGTTGGATGGGGCATTCTTTCCATCTGTTGAATGCTCTTTGGTTGGTGGCTTAGTCTCTGAGAGCTTTCAGAGGTCAAGGTTAGTTGCCTTTCTGTGGTCTTCCTGTGCGATTCCTATCATCTTCAGGGCCTTTAATTTTTTCTCCTAACTCTTCCATAAGGGTCAATGACCTCTGTCCAATGTTTGGCTGTGGGTATCTGTATATGTTTCAGTCAGCTGCTGGGTGGAACCTCTGACAGGACAGTTATGCTAGGCTTCTGTCTGCAAGCATCACAGAGTATCATTAATAGTGTCAGATATTGGTTCTTGTCCATGGAATGGGTCTCAAGTTGGGCTGGTTATTGTTTAGCCATCCCCTCAGTCTCTGCTCTATCTTTGTTTCTGCATTTATTGTAGTCAGGACAAATTTGGGGTGGAAATTTTTGTGGTTGAGTTGTTGTCTTTATCCCTCCACTGGGGGTCCTGCCTGACTATAGGAGGTAGCCTCTTCAGGTTCCATATTTCCATTGTTAGGCATCTCAGCTAAAGTCACCTGCATTGATTCCTGAGAGTCTCCTTATACCAGATCTCTGGGATTTCCTAGAGCTTCCCTCCCCTCCCCCAGCCCCCAAGAACAGCAGGTTTCCATTCATTATTGTGGCCCTCTGGACCTCTCTCCTGTCTCTCTTCACACCTGATCCTGCCCTTGCCCCATTACTCTCTGTCTGCTCCCCATCTTCTACCTTGGTCCTTCTCTCCCTCTGCCTCCCATGACTAGTGTGTTCTCCGTTCTAAGTGAGATTCAAGCATTCCTGCTTGGGCTTTCCTTCTTGTTTAACTTCTTTGAGTCTGTGGAGTGTATCATGAGTATTCTGTACTTTATGGCTAATATCCACTTATAAGTAAGTAAATACCATGTATGTTCTTTTGGGTGGTCTAGGTTACCTCACTCTGGATATTATTTTCTAGTTCCATCCATTTGCCTGCATTTTTTTTTTTTGAGTCAGGGTTTCAGATTGAAGTGGAGTTTTATCATGAGGACTAGGCTAGACTGGCTAGTCATAAAATACCAGACAGACACCTTTCTCTGCCATCTTACCACTGGAATTAGAGGTGCATGCTTCCATGTACATGTGTGTACAAGGAGCTAGGGCTTGCACTCACATCTTGAGAATAATAAGGTGTAGCAGGCACCTTATTAACTAAGCTATCTTCCCAGCCACTTCATTCATGTTTTTGTGGTTGCTATGGTCCCAAATGCACAGAAGCACAGACCAATTAGTAGTATAGGCTAGAGAGATGATGGCTCCTCCTAAACCAAGAATCACCAGCTTTTGTTTCATCATAAAAAATTATGATGTTTTATTGATGGTATAGTACCATGAGAGAAAAGGAACAATTAAGCATTCAAACCTCAGTTCATTTATTATTATTAATTATTATTATTATTATTATTATTATTATTATTATTATTTTGCATGCTATACCTAATCTATGATCTTTGTCATCTTATTATTAGGAAAACTTAAAATAATTTTAAAAAACCAATCAAGTTTAGTGTTCAGATGAGAATTTAGCAATTAAAATTATTTTTATTTTCTGCTAATGAGAAGAACATCCCTCAAGACAACGAATGGTTTAAGTTAGCACATAGCCTTCTTGGCATAGAGTATGTGTAAATTTTACTCTGAGTGTTTGAAGTTGCTCCAAGGCTCCTTATATAAGCCTTTGCTAGTTGAATGTGCTAGTGGAAATACCAAAGATAAAGTATGTATGGAAATGTACTTGGTCGTCACCACTAACCATGCCAAGTATCATTAACAGACATTTGGGAATGCTCATGCAAGTTTCTCGGTATTTTATTTTATGGATCCACTCCTAGACACTTCTGGAATCTTAATCTAGCACTTTGATTTGGAAGAAAATATAAACCACAGTGGCTTAAAAAATCCAAGTGGACTTCACTTAGTGGTTTCTGTTAGCACCAGACATTGTTAATAAAACCCTTTCTAGGATGCAGAGAGAGCATGCATGCTTCCAAGGGCTGGCCACGTTCCCCCTTAGAAGCCTGTCATCACCACCCTGAATTAGCTGGGGCAGTAGCTGCAGAGGGAACTGAGCCTCCCACTCCACACATGCGCTGACTCCGCTTTCTTTCAGTTTTTCCTCCTCTTGCCAGCCCTGGAAAAGAAGGAAAGATATTGTGTCTCAGTTTTGGATCCTGCCCACGGTGGTGATCTATAACTGTCTTGAAATTAAAGTGGAAAAAGAACATGAAAACACTTGAAATAAATGGAGCTCTGGACAGAGTAGCACATTGTATTTTACAATTAGAACATTCAGCTGCTCCAGATGGAGCAGCCATTCAGTCAGGAGACAGACCCTTTTATAGCCACTCTCAGGGGATCACCGGAGCAGAAGTTTTTCTCGTGGAATTCCACTTTGGAAGAAAGCGTTTACGCACAGAGAAACTATTGCTTACCCATATCCATCGCAATCTCTGTCAAATGTGCTCATCAGAAAACAGTGAGATTAAGCTTTTGTTTCTGCAGCACAAAGTGAAGCAGAGGATGGGCAGTGCTTATCAGCACAGGTGCCTTATCCTTCCTCCCATCTTCGGAAACTGTGTCCTTTTGAGTACCTGGTGTTGTCCTGGTAGTGACAACAGTAAGTTGTCACTAGCTAAGCAACTGAGGCACAAGCGTGCCTCTGTTTTTGTACCATTTCAGCTCCCCGTTGACATTTAAAGCGTTCTAATGGGTCGGTTGATTTGGCAGCCAGAGTCTTTGAAGCTTACAAAAGAATTGCTTTTTTTTTTTTTTTTTTTTTTTTTTTAACAGGTGGCACCGGGTCGCAATCAGTGTGGAGAAGAAAACTGTGACAATGATTGTTGATTGTAAGAAGAAAATCACAAAACCCCTCGATAGAAGTGAGAGATCGATTGTCGATACCAACGGAATCGTGGTATTTGGAACAAGAATTTTAGAAACAGATGTTTTCCAGGTAAAAATAAGTCAAGTTTATTTAAGCTGACTGTTGTTAGATCAACTGGGTTAAGAATTCTAGCAATTGCTATGCTGTAAAACAAAGTTCAAACTCTAAAGGGTGACCTACTTTTTTCCTCTGTGAATGGAGTGGTGATGTTTTCTATTGTTGGACCAAAGGATGATTCTACAATGATGACTGCGTGGCCTGGGAAGCTTTATTTGAGCACAAATATCAAATTCTACAAGCAAGGACGATCAATTTCTGTCCTAAACTTTATGCTTAGTACTCTTGCTTGGAGAAAAGACCTTGACTTCCTGTTCTAGAAGAGTAATTCAGAGAAATATCCCAGTCATATATTCTGCCTAACTTTTTTGTTCAAGTGTTTTCTAATAGATATTATGTTATGTATCTAATAGAGAGGTGAATTTTGGTTTTATAATCTCCCTTTACAAAATAAAGTGAGTGAAAATCATGGTAAAAGCTTTTCTAATTGTAATTTGCTAATTATCACTATAACTCTTAACTCTTGATCATTGTTGATCATTGCATTTAGTAACTTATATTTTGGTTCTCTGTCTTTTTATAGTATAAACAGAATTGATTCCTGACTCTATTAAGGGAGATACAGAATTGTTATTGACACAAATTCTTTTTATTTTTTTTATTTTTTTTATTTTTTTATTTTTCAAGAAAGTGTTTCTCTGCATAACTCTGGCTGTCCTGGAACTCACTTTGTAGACCAGACTGGCCTCAAACTCAGAAATCCGCCTGCCTCTGCCTCCCGAGTGCTGGGATTAGTTTTGGGATATAACAGTATAGAGCTATATAATGGGAAGATAATGTATTTTGTTTATGTGTGATACACATGCTTATGTGTTAATGTACACATATACACATATGTCTACAAATACAGATAATACACACATACATATATATATATATATTTATATATGTATATATACATACACACACATACATATATATATATATATATATATATATATATATATATATATATATATACTGAACTACTGCATTTGTGTTTATATGAATCATCTGTGGCACAGTACTAAATACAATGAAATCTTATAACATTTTCAGACTCTATATTTGGGATAATATTCATTTGTTCATTTGTGACTATTTCAATTACTGTAGTCTTAACCCTTTGACTATGAATATTTTAACTTCTGCTATTGTGATTAATTATTTGATTGGTGAATTGTGAGAATACATAATGACAATATACTTTTGTACATTGTCATGTATTAAGTATGCAAGAATAAATATTTACTTACTGAATGTATGAATATCATAGAAAAGTTTTATAATTTCTACTTTTTTTTTTGAGGCAGAGTTTCTCTGTGTAGCCCTGGCTGTGCTGCTGGAACTCACTCTATAGACCAGGCTGGCCTTGACTCTGCCTCCCAAGTGCTGGGATTAAAGGCGTGTGCCACCACGCCTGGCATAACTATTACTTTTGAAGAATCTTCCAAGTTCATGAATAGTTTTATAGACTAATTTAGTTTTGTAACCCAAGCAAATCTGATTTTCTAGTTTTGTGGTTGACATGTAAGAACATGATAGAGTTCTGTCTTCCTTCTCTTCTTCCTGTTCTTTTTCTCCTCCCTGCTTCCAAGGACTGATTTATATAACATGACATTTAAAATATGAAACAACCATGAATGTTAATCTGAAGAACGTATTAAATATTATGAACAGTAGTTAGAAGAGAGTCTATTGTAAAATTTCTAGCTAATATGACACTAAATTGTGAGAAAATCCTCTTTAAATCTGTTTTGTGTTTTGAGCAGCATTCCTGGTGCCCCATGAAACTTTAACTCGGACATTTATTTCCTGTTAGCTTTTTTGGAGCTTTGGCATCATAGGTTTGCGTCCTAACCTTCCCTTTCATCTTTGTTTATACTTTGGTACTTGTGTAGAATGTCTAGTCCTTTGGATTTTTTTTGTGTGAACCATACATAGTAGAACATGTATTAATTTAATATTTGATAAATAATTACAGTGATGCTGCCACTGTGATAACATTAGATAGTCATTAGCCTGAACACTGCCAGGTCACTTTGTCAGAAATATTGTGACTCATATTTAACTGGAATTTACTTAGTGTAAATAATTTCATGGATATAGTACTCCACGGTTCTTCAATAATACTATTTTGCTACAATAGACATCGCATATGCCTATATTTGCATCATAATGTGATTTTAAAAAAAAAGATTTCAAAGCACACAGGATTGAACCTGATTTGTTTCTCTTGGATGATTTCCATAAACACTCAGCGGGACATATGTCTTTACAGTCTCCATGGTGTGCCTTTGGCATAGCAGTAGAGTATTTCTGCAGGTGTATTCTGATTTTTATCCCCAGGATCTGGCTTCCTATGAAGCTCTTTCTACATTTCAGTTCCCCATTTTTACTTAAGAAGTTTACAAGATAGTCATCACATAATTGAAGTAAAATCACTGAGCAGGTGCAGATAATGCCCCTGCATACATGCGTAATTTTGTGATTTGTAAATAATTATGTTTGTTAATTTACCAAAGTACATTATGATTTCATATCTTTTGATAACATGGACAATATTTTTGTACATTTTTATTCTTTGGTGAAACTAGCAGTGTCCTATGTGTTAATGGAAATTTCTAGTGGGTCGTTTTGTTTGTCCTGAAAAAAGAGTTCCGTCCTGGCCTCCTGCTCATGTATCAAGTATTTCTTGTCTCTGGGTGTAAAAGCAGCTGAACTCAGGCCATATTAAAAGAAGGTTGGTATAATGTGGATGTAGACACACAGTACACAGTATCCACCCAACAGGAAACCATAGGCCCGGATTGTCTACCCTTACTCTTTACCCTGACCATATGCTTCAAAGATGAGATGACTTATCAGGAAAAAAAAATCCATCATTAAATCAGAGCTTAGAGTCATGGTTTCTTAAGTTTTTTAAAGCACTATCCATTTAATCTTGAGTATTTTAAACTTTGTCAATCAAAGGCTCTTTTACTTCTAAGAAAAACTTTTTTGGGGGTGGCTATCTCATGAGCTATGTGTAAACTGTGATAGAATTTTGCAAAACCATTCAGAAAAATTCTCAGAAAACATTATGAAAGATTTACATTGTTGTTGGTATTATTACTGCTACTACTACTACTACTACTATGACTACTACTACGACTACTACTATAATGCCATTAATTATTATTATTATTATTATTATTATTATTATTATATAATTGACACTTGTGTGTGAGGGCAATCACAAAGCCAGAAGGATCCAGCTATGAGATACCTTTGTGGTTGGTGCTAACTTTCTGAGCTGACAGACATAGGTGTTGGGGTATGAACTCAGTGCTCTCTAAGTGCAGTAAACACTTAACTGCTAAACCACTTCTCGTAAAACATTTCAGATTTTCTGTGGAGAAATCAATGGGTGACAAATTTAAAAGTTAAACTGTTTTGGTAGTTTTTGAAGGCCCCTCAAATGTTAAATAATAAGAAATGTTTAAATTACCTTAAAGCCTTTAAGGTTTAAACAAGTTAAGAACTTTATGCTTGATTCGTGATAATTTCTAAGGTACACATTTAAGGAGCTATGCTATTCCTATGGAGCAATGCTATAGAATGAAGGTAGTGTTTCTATTTATTCACCTCTTCCTGTTTAGATGACTTTAGATATGAATCACTAAAGCATTATAGTACATTTTGAACTGAAGCAGTATCACTTGTTTGTTTCTGTTGTAACTTCTCTGTCAGCATGCACAGAACACCTCCCTGGTATTGTATTAGCTTTATAGATTGAGTTGAGGAGACTAACATCTGAGCAATGTTGACTTGACTTCCACTCCCTAAACATAAATGCCTTTTTCATTTAGGATTTTTTTTCTCTTATAGACTTCTTCAGTTGTTCATATTTTAAAATAGCCCTTTTACTGTTGTTTTATTGATTGACCTTTTATGTAAAGTTTGTATCTTGCAATGTGCATTAATCCTGTATGAGTTCCAAGTTTTATTTTGATTCCTGTTCTCTTTGATTAAGGCATGGATAACCGTATCAATTACGAATATACAGTAGAACATACAAATCTCTGGGCATTCTATCTCTTTTCTTTATTGAATTATCAGATGAGATGGGCTAATTTCTTGAGAGACATAATCTACAAATTACACACAGAGAACTAATGGGGCTAATAAAACATATCCAACACAGAAGATTGATAACTTCCCAAGTGTCTAAAAGTTCTCTAAGGAATAAGAACGAAGGGAATACTTCTTACCTCATTATGTGAAACTACATCACTACAGTACCCAAACTAGATGAAAAACTTAAAAGTAAATTTTAGACTGTTCCTCATAAAATGTCAAAAAGATTAATGTAGCTGTAGATCAAACCACATTATTTATGAAAATAACTATTCACTATCACTAAGTATAATTTTTCTCAAATTCCTTTCAACAATCAAAAGCCAATTAACATAATTACACCAATTTGCTAAAAGGAAACAGTAAGGAGTAGGGTATAGTGGTGCATACATTTAAACTCAAGCCCTAGTAATGGAGAGCCAGAAAGATCTCTGTATCAAAACAAGCCTAGTCTATAAAAAGAGTCATGTCCTACTTCTAATCATAGTTGGAAACCTGTGAGTGTGTCACTGTGAAGTATGAATGATGTGAGCTACAGATTGTATAAACAATATTTTGTTAATATGAGGAATATTTCTTGTATGTATTGTGCCGAAATATTTCTTTAATGACAAAAATACTGTCAACTGTGCAACCCTAGCTGGTGCTTCAGAGCCATTTGTAATTTCTCACCTATCTTTCAGTTATTATTTTCATTTTAATTCTATTATCATCTGGGAATTAAAATTATATAATTAATTTAATTTAAATTTTCAAAAGGGAATTTGGCCCACACCATGGTTTATTTCAATGTGAATGTCCGTCCATTTTAGGTTGATGTATATTCTACTCTTGTTGCATGGAATACCAAGGAAATGCCAATTATATCTAATTGATTAATAGTGATGGTTAGTGGACTCATATCTTCCCTAGTCTCTATTTGCTGTATATGACTGGTTTTGATGGAGGTTTGTCTATTAAGTGTCCAAGAGCGCTAGTGACTCATCCATTCATTCTTAAAGTTACAGTGCTGTCGCCTTGTATATTTTACACTTATTAGTTAGGATAATGAATTAGGAATATTTTTAGTCAGATCATTCCACAATTTGTTTTTATTCATAATTCAGTTGATGTCAGCAACCTGAAGCAGGAAAGAATGTCAGAACCAGAGGAACTGGTTGTTGGGAATGGCAGAAGCTAAACTCATCAATTCTCACTACATAACTACCTAAACACAATCTCTCCCATTGTTCTTAAATATTCTGTTTACCCGGTGGTTCCTATGGTGCAGTGGAACCCCCAACTACCTATGGTAGCTTACTGCATACTACTATAGAAATTCTATTTCACTGAACCACACTCAAGGTTGTTCTTTTCATTAACGTCTTGTGTATTTGCTTTTTAGTCTGGGTAGCTTCTATTATCATTGCTTCTTTCCCCTGCTGTATCTTTGCATTTAATATTCTTATAAAGTTATACCATATATCTGTTAGTCTCATTGGTCTATAACATGTATTTTTGAGCAGCTATTTTTTATTTGTGATTCACTATCCACCTGAGCTTCCATACTGTACGCTATTTTTTTATTTTAAGCATAGTAATCAGACATATAAAAAATTCCTGTTAATTCTTACTTTGTTTTATCTGATTCTAATTTTGATGATATTTCTTTTCTATAAATTGTGTTTCTTACTAAACAATGTGTCATGTAATTTTTCTTTTTTCTTTTTTCTTCAAGTTTGGAGCTAAAGTTTTATTTATATGCTGATTTATGTTTTCAGATAGATTCTCTTTTTTTCCTGTTTTATGTATTTCATTCTTTTTTTTTTTAAAGTTATTTTCTTTATTTACACTTTAAATGTTATCCCCTTTCCTAGTTTCCCATCTGAAAACCCTGTATCCTCCCCACTTCCCCCTGCTCCCCAACCCACCCACTCCCATTCCTGGTCCTGGTATTCCCCTACACTGGGAATCTTCACAGGGCTAGGACCTCTCCTCCAATTGATGACCGACTAGGCCATCATCTGCTACCTAATTTTTCTATTGAAAGGCAATCAAGGTAGATTTATTAAAATGATCTGTGGGTAAGTGTTAAGAAAAGAAAGCAATCAGTAGTCATAGTATGGGTGAGTTTTCTGGGGGAGTCTGTGCTTGTGAATGTCTGTTTTCTCAGGTGGGCTGGGAACTATTTTTCTCCTTCTATGTACAAGGCAAAATTCTGTTGGCCAGTTCTGAATATTTTAGCAGATTCAGAAATGATGTTTTTGTTTTGTTTTTTGTTTTGTTTTGTTTTTCAATACAGGGTTTCTCTGTCTAGCTCTGGCTGTCCTGGGACTCACTCTGTAGACCAGGCTGGCCTCGATCTCAGAAATCTGCCTGCCTCTGCCTCCCAAGTGCTGGGATTAAAGGCTTGTGCCACCACTGCCCGGCAAAATGATTCTTATGCATTCTCTTTTCTAGACATCTGACAGAGTTATCTTTCTGGTTGTTACTGTGAAGGTCTTTTAAAACTCTTAAAGATAACTTACAAAGAAGTACCCTACTTTCGTAAGTTTCAATGGTGCATTTCACTCTTGGGGACTCAGGCACTTCATAGAACTTTGTTTCACAAGTGGAAGGTGCAGGAAGTAAGTAGAGGCAGTTTTATTTTCATTTCATTCCTTTTAAGTATTCCTTAAATTGCTTCCAGTGTGACACATGATCCAGTTTTGGAGATAGATTAAAGTTTGTGTTATTCAAAAAAAAAAAAAAAAAAAAAAACTTAGGTGATCTTCTTGTTCATTTTTCTCATATCACATTCTGTTTATACTCTTTAACCTTCCCCCTTGTTTTATGCACAGATTCAGACATTCTTCCATAGTTTTAGCCACAGCACTTCCTAGCTGTTAACTGATTCAGGTTCTGGATTCTATTCATGATTAAACCAGGATAAAACAAAACAAAACAAAACAAAACAAAACAAAACAAAACAAAACAAAACAAAACAAAATAGTAAAAAGAAATCTGCTTACTAGATTGCTTCCTTTGGCTTGCTCAGCTTGCTTTCTTAAAGAACCCAGAACTACCAGCCCAGGGATGGAACCACCCACAATGGGCTCTCCCACCCTTGATCTCTAGTTGAGAAAACGCCTTACAGTTAGATCTCATGGAGGCATTTCCTCAAGGGAGGCTCTTTTCTCTGTGATAACTCCAGCATGTGTCAAGTTGACACACAAAACCACTTAGTACACTATAACATAATTTACTCCTTCTGGAATTTCATATGCATAGAATTGTGGGGTACATACTTTTCTTCTTGTTTAGCTACTTTCATTTAGTGAAATGCTTCTGAGATCTGCTGAAAACCTTGCGTGTATCCACAGTTTAAGATTTGCTTTCATTTGTTTCAACTTTGTTGCATTATTCTACCACACAAATAAACCCAATTTTTATTGTTCATTATTAAGAAAGAAAGAAAGAAAGAAAGAAAGAAAGAAAGAAAGAAAGAAAGAAAGAAAGAAAGAAAGAAATCCTCATAGCAGGTAACACAGCACCAGTGGATCTTACTGTCTAAGTTTGACTCTCATCCACAAGGAGCCTACCTTTTCAGGGGTCAGGCTCCTTCTTTTTCACTTCTTCCAGAAAATGTTGCTAGCATCATCAACATATTTGGGGTTGCTGGGATTCCACTGCCATACACCTGATGGCAGTACTGATGGAGAAATTCTAAGCTATAATTCTTTATGATAAAAAGCAGACACTATAGAAACTGAACATTCAGTCTTGGTCTCATCTTCTCTACCTCCAAAATTGAGATAATTTCATGATCTTAGAATTCTGTTTATAAAACAATATTGCTCTGAGTTCTCTGTGAAATGTCTCTAATTACAATATAAACATGTAAATTGTATTTTACAAAATCTTATTTGTGTTTCATCTAGGTTGAGAAAGTATTTCATAGAATATGACTTTTAGCAGAACGAAAGTGAATGAGTACAGATGATAATCATTGCAGATATTTCACTTGAGAGATTAAAAATGAAGCTACAGATATCATTTGGTATCTCAGCAGTACAATAACTGTTTATGGAAAGGAGTTATGATGAGGATAACCAAATGTTGTAATTTGGTAACTAAGTGATGTAATTTGAAGAGATCAAAGCTGTTCCCTTTTAGTATTGCAAACTGAAATCATTGGAGAAACTTACTTAACAGAGGATCATTTGTAGTTATTTGAGAGACATATCTCTCCCAACTTAAGGTACAAAGTAGCTTTAATCACCAGAGATTTATAACTGAGGCTTCAGTGAACTGAAATAAATAAATCTTTGTCTTGGGATAAATTTTACACCCTCACACATGTCTAGTGAAATCTATAAAGTTTACCCTAGTATAAAGACCTATTTCTTTACCATTCCTTGTGAACTGTTGCTTCAATTTTCCTTGAGAAGTATAAAATAAAGAAATGATTCAATCTTTGCCTCACAACTAGTAGGTTTCGATTCTCCCAGGGATGGCCCCCTACTCTGTACTAAGGGGCAGCACTAGCTGAATTTAGTGGGTTATTCAAACAAAAAAAAAACAAAAACAAACAAACAAAAACAAAACAAACATGAAATTGAAATAGAATATTGACAAGTTTGGGGAGAGATTATGGAGGTGAGGCACGGAAGTATTGTGGGAGACATGTATGATCAAATTTCATGTACATGTATGAGATTCTCAAAAGTAAGGAAAATATAGGAAATAGCATTTTTTCCAATCTCTTCTTTCACTATGCTATTTCCTTGTCCTTACTTAAGCTACTTTATCAAAAATCACTGTCCTATTTTGTCTATCATATCACTTACCTCGTTTTAGAAGAAGAGATTTTCAATTCATGAATTACAAATAAAAGTGAATTATATCACTAAAAAGCATAGTATCTTTTTGCAATGGTCTCCATGTATATGTAAATTCATATCTTATTTTTTTATCAGTCAACATTTATTAATTCCGAGCTCCAGAGATATCATAAAAGTTTGAACAAGTAGTAAAGAAATGGTTCTCAACTTGTGGTTCATGATTACTCTGGGAAGGAGAGGTTGTTGAATGACCCTTCTGTTGGAAACAAAATAAAAGGGTGGGGGTGGGGGCCCTGGGGAAGAGCAGAAGGAAAAAGATGCCCACACCCTGCCAGAGTTTCTCTATACTCTGGTCAGTCAGGCTTGGGAGGACTACTACCTGCCCTATCCACTCATCCCTGGGTGGGCATTTCTCTATCCCACTCTTGAGGGGGTGGCTAAGGGGCATCCCTGCCTGGGGACACCCCCCCCCTGAGCTACTTTGCTAAAGCCACCAGGGTTGTGGGAGAGAGGGAATAGGGGAAGAAGTTCCCAACACTAACCTGAGAGTGCGCAGCAGAACTTGAAGGAGCAGAGCAGAGACTCTATGGTTTAAGAGCTTTATTATAGAAATGCAGGGGAAAGAGGGAAGGTGGGGGGGGGGAGGCTAGAGAGAAAGAGAGTGAAAGAAAGAGAGAGGAGAGGAAAGAAGACAAAGAGAAAGGGAAGAGGAGAGAGAAGTGAGAGAAGTGAGAGGTAAAGGAACAAAGGAATAAGAGAAGGAGAGCAAGGGGGAGTGAGCACCCCTTTTCATGGTCTTCACTGTTGCTAGGTAACTGGGGAGGAGTTTAACTTGATGGTCAGTAGCTTGGGCCATTGCTTATGTGACTACTGACCATGCTTCTCTTATGGGGGCTGTGGGTGGTGGTGCCTTTGGGGCTGGAGATCCAGGAGCATGAGGGAATGCCTACCATGTCATGTAGGTGAATTATGACCATCAGGGTTCAGATCTCAGCTCCACTGGAGACCAGCCTGCAATTCCCCACACCCTTCCACAGGGGTTGTCTAAGACCATGGTAAAACACCGATATGTGCATTAAGATTCATAGCAGTAGCAAAATTACAGTTATGGGACAGCAATGTTTTCTCTCTGGAGTCACGAAGCCCTGCTGTGACATTCTAAATGAGAACCAGCATTGGGAATATGACTTTTTTTTTCCCTCAGCTGAAAACTTAGAAGGTATCTTATATGTAATACTGTATGAAGATTAAGTGAATTACCATTTATAAAGATGCATCCACATGACCTGTCAGAGAGGATTTGGCAAGATTTGACTTAATTTCAAAAGTTGTTGGTTACTTTTGGAAACTGTTAGGTATGTAGTTAACATAGGAACTGTATATCATTTTGTATGATATACAGATTTATAATTTATTCTTTTAATGAAAAGTTGCAGTAACAAAAAAAAAAATCCAAATGTTTTTCTTGACTGGGCTTTATTTATTCTTTACTCTCTCAAAGCAACGTCAATTATGTACATAAGCAAAGCCAAGCTGCTTTTCAGTAATGTATGGCTGCTTATTTATTCTTACCTGCAAATATTTGGTTAACTGTTCATTTTAAATTATAGTTGTAGCTTTGCAAACAATGTTGAAATTATTATCTAAAATCAGCTTTATGATTCTTGTTTGGTGTAATGCATTCTAAGGCTAAAATTCATTTGTAAATGCAAGGAAATGTATAATTGCAAGAGAAACAACAAGCTGTAGTTGACAACTACGTAGTGAAAATTCATTAAATTTGATCTTTACAATTAAAGTCAAAGCAGCAATGTAACTGAGGGTCAATAGAGATTTGTGTTAAAATCCCATCATCCAACCCAGAGAAATCTTAGAATGCTGGGTATTCTGCTAGGAGGACTCAGTGGGTTTATAGACATTTATCTTTTTTTTCTAACATTGAAAATTAAATGGAACTTTTTTCTTTGTGTCGAAACAGCTAAATGTGCATACACAATAGTGTCCTACAGCAGTTTTTAGAAAATAGTTTTACTCCTTTTGTGTGGATGTGTGGACATGCTTGTCTTGTGTTATGGGTGTGTGCATGTAAACGTGCACTTGTGAGTGCATCCGTGACAAGGTGTGAGCTGGGCATCAGGTGTGGCACTCAGTTTCTTTACAGTTTAGTTTTTGAGACAGACTCTCTTACAGAACTTACTGTCACTGTTCTGTTAGACTGGCTGGCCTGTCAAGTCCAGGGATCCTTCTGCCTCCACTTACTGGTACCAGGTTTACAAGGGACATGCCTCCATGTCAGGCTTGTTTGTTTGTTAAGTGGGTTCTGGGAATTGAATTCAGATCCTCATGCTTATGCCGCAGGCAAGTAATCCACAGAGCCATAGCTACTTGGCCCTGAAGTCTTGTTATCTACTAGTTTACAAGATAAACTAGATATTCTCTTTATTTTTTTTCTGTTTTTTGTTATTGTTTTTGTTTTTTGTTTTTGTTTTTTGAGACAGGGTTTCTCTGTATAGCCCTGGCTGTCCTCACTTTGTAGACCATGCTGGCCTCGAACTCAGAAATCCACCTGCCTCTGCCTCCCTATTGCTGGGATTAAAGGCATGTGCCACCATGCCTTGCTCTTTATTTACATTTCAAATGTTATCCTCTTTCCTGGTTTCCCCTCTGAAAATGCCCTATTCTCTCCTCCATCCCCCTGCTCACCAATCCACCCTCTCCTGTTTCCTGGCCTTTGACATTACCCTACACTGGGGCATCAAGCCTTCACAGGACTAAGGTCCTCTCCTCCCATTGATGACTGACAACCTCTGCTACATATGCAACTGGAGCCATGAGTCCCACCATGTCTACTCTTTGGTTGGTGGTTTAGTCTCTGGGAGCTCTAGGGGGTACTGGTTAGTTCATATTGTTGTTCCTCATATGGGGCTGCAAACCCCTTCAGCTCCTTTGGTTCTTTCTCTAGCTCCTTCATTGGGGACCCTGCGCTCAGTTCAGTGGATGGCTGTGAACATCCACTTCTGTATTTGTCAGGCACTGGCAGAGCCCTCTCAGGAGACAACTGCTAATTCTTTACTAAGTTAAGATTTGACACATTCATTCTCTTCAGTTTTCTGTTTTAGGAGATCCTTAAGTGTGCTCTGGGCGACATGTATACAACACTGGTTTTAACCGTTCTCAAAAGTTTTCTCTCATCATGGCTGGAAGGAGCATCTGGTTTTGACTTTTAAATGTGTAATCACATTCCTGAGTGTTGTAGACTGTGTTCATATGACATGTGTGGTAAGGAGCAACACACAAAAATGTACTACATGAGTTACAACCAGCCTTGTGGGAATGGGTAGGCGCTCCCTCCAGCTTTCCCTTGAGATGTGCCTGTACTTCAGAAGACTGTGTGGTGTCCGATCACCACCTGCATGTTGAATCACTGCTGCCTCAATGCATTTTGATTACCAGATGGGTTATATCATTTATATTTTAGGGCTCTATTGACTTCATATTAAAATTTCCTCTTTAGTATATATTTTGACTAAGAATGCTTGTAGGAGAAAAATGAAGCAGTTGAGTAGAATTAGATTCTAGGACTCTATACAGATTACAGATACAGAAGTCACCACTATGCACATAGTACTAATTGCGCTAAGAGGAGCTCAATTATCTCCTGCCATTTGGTATAGTAAAATACCTACTTTGTCAGATCTCTCCTTTTACATGTTTGTCTATGTATAATGTATAGCTTTCCCTTAAAAAAGACAGTGCCTTTTTTTTTTTACTTTAATTGTTAAAAGTTATTATGATTCAGCATTTTGTTAAATTTTAAAAATGGTTGAAGAATTTTATAGCATGTGTATATGTTCTTATTAAATCCACCTCCCCCATTCCCTCTGTCTGATTATCTTGTCCATGGCTCCTCACTGCCATTCCCGCCTGACTTTGGCCACCTGCTTTTTAATATCACACCTGTTCACCTTATGTTGTCTATGTGTGTGGGTGCAGTAGTGCCATTTCCTGTAGCCTCTCACGTGCTACATCCACATGGAAAACTGACTTTCCCTCACTCAGCAGTCAGCAGTTGCCAATATAGCCTCAGTTAGAGTAGAACTTCATGGACCTCTCTGTCACCCATGATGGAATTTTGACAAGCTGGATCTCATGTTGGTCTTGTGCATGGAATTACAGCTTCTGTGATTTCAGGTGAACTATCACACCATAAATAACTGTTTCACTGCAGTTATCTACTACCCCCTACCTCTTTCTCCTAAAGATTTTCTTCTTTCTCTTCTGCAATAATATTTTAGCCTTAAGGAGAAAGAAGGGTGTGTGGTATAGGTGTCCAATAGAGCTGGACCGCCTTTGCACAGGTTGACTTAAGTGTACAAAAATGATAGCTGGAAGCAAGCCATTAGTTTTTTTTTTTTTCCTCCAAGTTCCTGCTTGAGTTCCTGTTCTGACTTCTGATGGGCTGTATTGTGGATGTAAAGTGTAAGCTAAACAAAATTTCCTCTCCCTGTCGATTTTAGCCTTTGTATATCACAACAACAGAAAGCAAAATAGGCCAGCACCTCACAGGACTCGTTGAATATGTAGAGCTAATGGAAATGGGACTCATTACTTTAGGTTTCTAAGTCTGCTACTCTGATGGTAAATATGAGATGTTTACAGACATAAATTTTTGAACTGCTAGCTGAATGGAAATGGCCTTAGCTATCTTTTTATGATTTAAAGCTACATTTACAACGTTTAAAAGAATTCTTTAAAAACCCATAAGATTATCCAGGACACAATTGTATTTCATCATCTTTTCTATTTTACATTTTATGTCAAACACACTGTTAATGTGGACTTATCTCTAACTCCAAGGAGTATGCAAGGAAGGCAATTACTCAAATTATTGTTGACTTGCTTTTAGCATGGGATTTTTTAAAGGCATAGTCTAGTTCACATCCTATAAATGGTTGTATACAGTTCTGTTGTGAGTGAAAAGTATTCAGCAAATCCACTGAAGTCTCGTCTATTAGTTTCCTCTGTTCAGGTCTCTATGATTGCTAATCACTGTTCTTGGCAAGTAGCTCCTGAAGGAGAGATAGAATAAGAGTGTGGCTGATGTCACCTCTTTGCATATACTATCCTAGGCACTTTTCTTTTCACCCAGAGCCTAAGTTTTGTCCTCTCACATGTCTGCAGGCCACCTCTCATCCTCTGAAGTTCTCTCTGACTTCGTGGATAATTCCTTTTCTGTATGTTCCTTTGTATCCACCGCGTGTCTATTTGTTCACACACACTACTCACAGCATAGTTCCTACCTATGCATCTACCAGTCCTTGTGTTCCAAGGGTTCTGCCTTGGTTCGATTTTCTCCTCTCTCTGTTCATTCTTGGTGTTCTTTAGTCAGTATTTTTTCTTCCTTGAACTTGCTATCTAACAGCCTGTGTTTCTGATCATCACCTTTATTCTCTGTTGTTCTATTCTTTACCATTGCTCCTGGCATTACAGCATTTACTTATTTCCTTTCTACCTCTAGAATGCAAACTTTGTGAGGGTGGACACTTTATGTAGTATTAGAAAAAAGTAAAGAGTCATGCCAGCCATACATAATATTTCATGAATAAAATTCAAAAACTAAATATACTCTCCAAAAATTATTAATTTAAGAAACACAGATGACCTGTGGCTTCAAGGAAGCTATGGGTAAGTCCTGTTAACTTTTTTACTAAATGTTATATTTATTTTACTTATTCACTGTGTAGAGTGGTCTGATATTAGCACTTATACTTCAATGCCATAACCTTTTGTTTTTTATCTTTGAGAGTATAGAAATTATAAGATAAATATATAATTTTGTAGAAGACTGTTTTGTAGAATCTAGTAAATTTTCCTTTAATTAGAAGCACATTTAAATAATGTAGGACTCAGTTCATTTCCACAAAATTGGTTTCTTAAGTTGGCTTTACTGCACTATCAGGGCTGTGTGGGCTGCAATCATGACTGTGATTACTTGGTGTCTCTCATTCTTTCCTTTGAATTATGGTCTAGATCCAATTGCTGGTGTATATTTCAATTATACCAAAACTCTAAAAATGTTGGCAACTTTCCTTCACCCCACAAAATACTTGAGAAAATATTGTTAACTGTATACAATGTTTAGAAAATCAACAACAGCAACAGCAACAGCCATAACACCAACAAAACAACAACACTGTGATAAGACTTTACTGTCTTGACAAATTCAGAACTCCCAGTAGGCTAGAGGCACATTGTTCAACGGATGCAACTCTGCTATCCAGTCCTTAGGAGTTTTAAACTCAAGTATGATTTATGTCAGCTCTCTTCTTCATTATACAATCAGAAACTCTACCAAGACCCACTCTGTTTTCACCAATTTCTACTATCAAATGTGAATAGACATTTGGGGATGAGAGGAACATCTATTAGACAGAGTGCAACATTCTGTTACACTGATGAATTCTCTGCAGTGACTGCCAGAGTGTTCAGCTCTGTCAAGCTTTTTCTTTCTCTTGTATTATATATTTTTGTTTTGTTTTGTTTTGTTTTACTTTTTGGTCTGTATGTTATTTTCCTGGTGTGCTTAGCTTGTGGATAATCACTTTAAGATTCATGAAACTTATTTTCTTAGAACTTATTTTTTGGAGCATTTACAAGTGAAATCTATAGCCACATCTCTTAAACTTTATACTGATTTTTTAATTCCCTCCATAGTTTTGAAAAAAAAATAATGTCTTTTACCATGTGCATTTTAAGTTAACAAACAAATTTTACTGCTGATTTTCACAGTTCCTTGGGAAATGAAAGAAAAGTAATGCTACTTTCTAAATATTTATAGTTGTTATTTATTATAGAAAAATGATTACAGATTAATACCAGAATCAGAGAGACTGAAGAGGTGGCTTTGTAATTAAGAGAATTTACTGTTCTTGCACAAGACCTGAGTTCAAATCTCAGCATCCATGTGGCTTCTCAAATCTGACTATAATTCTAGTTCCAGGGCATCCTTTTAATCTCTGTGGCCTCCATAGATGCTTATGGTATACATATGTATATACACACAAAACATACATCCACATAAAAGAAAAAAAAATCCTTCAAAATCACCAGCAGAAAGAGATGTCTCTGACAAGGTCCAGAAGATGAGAAACCTGTTCTAATGGTCTTAGTTTACAAATATTGAGAAGGAATCTTGTTATGGTGAAAAGATTTTGCCTATAGGTCCATATATTTGGTGATTACTAAAAGCCTAGACCATTCATTCTGAATATGAACACAGAGGATAAGACTTCTGTTTTTCTATTGTTTATATTCCTGTGAAACAGATATTATATTACAAGATCCTCTTGTAATATAAGCCTGGATATTTGCTGGCATACAATACACCTACTTTTTATCTTTAAAATTTTTGTTTGTGTGTATGTGTAGTGAAGAGTTAATTGCCATCTTAGAGCCTTTAAAACCATGACACTCCAACTTCATTGGAAATCAAAATTCATGCTTTCAGAGATGCAAACATCAAAGCTGAGGAAGCTGCTGTGTATTGTTACATTCTTGTGTGCTTAAGGAGAGAGAGAAGAAAGGGTGAAATAAGAGAGTCATTTAATAATACAAGCTTTGTATTACAGGAGTAAAATGCCCTAGACACCTCACACAAGCAGACAAGGCTTATACATCCCAGAGCTCCATTTGTCAGAGCTCTAGAGAGGACAGTGGATGACAGCACACCCTGACAAAGAATGCACATAGCCATTCCTGAGTGGTGTTTCAAACCAAACAGAGGAAAAGAAATTGACTATGGTCCCACCATCTCTCTTGGACCTGAATAATACCACTGGTTCTAATTTTAGTACTGTTGAAAGAAATTTCAATACCCAAGGATAATATACCATCCTCCCTTCTATAAATAGTGATAATCTCTTAATAGTCAAAATGAGTTTATTCACATAAGTCTCAAAGTGTCTCCCAACATTGCTCAAAACTCAAAACAAAAGTATCTGAGACACAGTCAAATTCTCAGTGTAAGCCACTGTTAACATAAAAGAAAATCAAGTTACATGGTTCTAAGATATGACAGTGGGGCCTCTATGGGCTAAATATCCCCATTCCAGAAGTAAGTAAGTGGTCTAAGCAAGTCTGAATGTTAACCGGATAAGCTCTTTGTCCTTATATTACACCTGTTACACACTGTGATGCTGTGGCATGAGGTTTGTACCTAGGGATTTATAGAGCCCTATCTATATTGCTGTGCTCCGTCCAATCCACGTGATCTTCTGGGATGTTTTCTATTGGTGTTCGCATCTTTCCCTCACAGCCATTTCAAACTGTTGGAATCTCTGCTGTTTCTTTACCTTCATGTCCATTCACAGAGCTCTCCAGTGCACAACTCATCAAGAATTCCCAGGGTGGATTCCATCCTTGCACAATTCTACTGTATTCCTAAGAGTTAAAAAGTAAAGAAAAAAACTCAGTAGACCTTTCCATCACCCCAACTCTTTCATTTTCACCTTAACCCCCCCAAACAACAAGCAAACAAACAAACAAACACAAACAAACAAACAAACAAACACAGATTTCTTGGTGTATGCTGAGGCGGAGGCTTGCCGTCAATAGCACCCAGCCCAACAATAACAGTCATGGTGTACTTAGCTGCCCAGTAAATAGTGGAAGATCTCTGAAATAAATTTGTTCTTTTAGGCTCTTCTTGTCCTATGGTGGGAATAGGGGCCTTGGGGATTTTTGAGATTCCTTCCATCGCTGATGGCTAATATCCCTAGTACTTTCTTTGGCAAGAGACTCTTTCATCACACCCTGCTTGCCTATCCATGTGCTTTTCCAATAAGATTTCTCTGTTCTCCTGCTCTTTCCAGCCCGTATCATTTCTCAGTATTTTGCCCTGATTCCTGTTTGCCACTCTGCAGGTGACTTAAATTAGCCCACTGTCCCTGTGCTATTATCAGGATGCTTTTCAGTGTCCAATAAAGTCTATTGTTTCTCAATTTAAACTTAGAGCTCACTTACAAGGCCTCTAAATTCCTTGGCAAGAAGTAGTAAGGGTGATCTTCATTCCAATGCCCAGGAGAATTCTAATTTTCATATGAAATCTAACAAGCTAGACCTTCACTGTCTACATCTATGGTGTTTATATGTCACATTTTCTTTATTGATTCATCCATGGAGGAGAAAAGATGACTCTTTAATTTGCTTGTTGTCAGTACTGACAAGGAACATAAGTCTGTGCAGGTACATGTACTGCTTGCTCACTTAAGTACACCTGTATATACATTCCAAGTGGTAGGCAGAGCAAGTTAAAATAATCCTCCTTTTAGATCTGGAGAGAACTCTCCAATTGGAAAAGCAACACTTTCACCCACTGCGTAAGGATTCATCCCCTACCACATATCTGTCCTATTGGTGATTCTTATCAGGGTGAATTTCACTTCAGTTTTTGGTACATATTTATCTGAAAGCTAAGAATGTTGATGATTTTTTTGTGCCTTTATTGGTCATTTATATTTTTGAGAACCATCTGTCTAATTCACTTGACATTTTATTGGTTGGGCTATCTATTTTTTGGAGAATATAGGTCTTGTGTTTTTCAAATGTACTGAATATTAGTCTCCTGTTTGGTGAACAGTGACATAGAGTCCCTTCCACTCTGTAGGGTGACTCTTTCCTCTGTTGTTTCCTTTGCTGGGCCAAGGATGAAATTTTATTATATTTGGAGTTCTGTGAGGCCTATTTTGAAAGTTGATATTTTGAAAAAATTCCTTGAGTAGTTTCAGAGTCATATTAGGTTCTTTGATCAAATTATAATTGATTATTTTACAAAATGAGGTACAGGCTTCTACTTTGTTATTCTACATCTGGCTAGCCATGTTTCAGAGCACCATTTTTTGAAGAGGCAGTTCTTTCTTCAAACTCTTCCAATATTCAGATTATCTAAACCCTCCTTGACACATTTAGACAAAATCATTGTAATGATTTAATTAGTTCGTAGCAACTTTTATATTAAGTTATTTGTATTATTTAGATAAAATTACTGAGGCATCTACCTTAGGAAAAGTTTAAGTAACTCATCTATTGGAAAGTTCAGAATCTCCAATCAGTGGACATTGCTGGTTTGGCCTTTGATGAAAAGAACAGATGAGCTCATATCATGCTGAAACTATATATTGAAGGTATGAATAGTGACAATGGAACAAATCAAGAGGAGTGCCCAGAGTCTCAAATCCACTTTGCGATTCCACCTACCCTATGGCTATAGTATCAAATACTTCTCCACCTTCTAAATTTCTACCACTCTCCAATATCCCCCACACCCTATAGGGACAAAATTTTAGCATAATGTCTTTGGATGACATTGAACATCCAAACCATAAAATGAGATCAGTGAGACCTGGACACTTTCCAATGTGACTTTAATGGTAAAGAAGTGAGACCCCTGTGTTAAGCCAAAGGGTATGGTGTAGGGGAGCATTTCTACCTTTCCAGACCTTGGTGGTATTTTCCATTTTATGTGCCTGTAAGTGGTGAAAGACAGTTTAAGGAAAATATTTTGGCCATAAGATAAGAGTAAGAAGTACTAACAATATGGTTTGGAGAGACAGCAGACAATAACTTTTTTCTTCTCCTTCTCCTCTTCCTCCTCCTCCTTTTTTCTCCTTCTTCCTTTTTCTGTTCTTGACACTATGTATTATTAGATTAAAAGAAAAACATCTCCCCAAAATTATCTTGTTTATGTGGCATGCCACTGCATAATTCTTCTGATTTCCCCATGTAAAAGTTTCTTCCCCTTTCCTTCATATTTCTGTCTTCTTTATAGTTAGAAATATGAAGCAATAAATACATATATTTCCTCCAATTATTTTGGTGCATAGTAATGTCAAGAGCAAGATGGAGAAGTTTTGTGAGAGCAGTGACTACCTTTTCCTCATTTGTTACACACTGTACCTAGAATCAGCTTGATACTTAGCCTTCAGAGGCATTCACTGTTGAATGGATTCAATATTGGTCTGTAAACAACCCAAATTCAGAATCTGAGTACTTGCCTGTTATAATCTTTGTATAAGGTTATTTAAACTTTTTAGATAAAATAATTATTTTTTCTTTAGAATATATTTCTAGTATCTATTGTGCTAGTGTCTAAAAAAAGGAAAAGCTTTTTTGGTGTTGTTGAGGATTTCATAAGTTCTCTTTTTGTTAAATAGTTAGCTATACATCCCAATTGCAGCTTCATCTTCCTCCTTTCCTATGAGTCCTACCCTTTCCCCTCCCATCCCTCCCTCGTCCCTCCCTTTTTCCTCAAAGAAGAGGAGGCCTCCCAAAGACATCAACCCCAACTGACATATCAAGTTGCAGTAGGACTAGGTGCATCTTTTATTAAGGTTAGACAAAGCACTCCAGGCAGAACAAAGGGATCCAAGGCAAGCAGCAGAGTCACAGGCAGCCACTGCTCCTGCTGTTAGGAGACTCCCATGAAGACTAAGTTGCACAGCTGTTACATATATGCAGGAGGCTTAGGTTCATCCTATACATGCTATGTAGTTAAGTCTCTGCAAGCCCCCATGTCCCAAGATTAGTTGATAGGTTTTCATGTGATGTTCTTGACCTGTCTTGCTCCTAGAATCCTTCCTTCACCTCTTCCATGAGATTCCCCAACTAGCTAACTTTTATTCGCTAGTTATATTGTATTAAATTTTTATGGAGTGTTCATTTACAGTGAGATACCTTGCTATAAGTTGCATGCTGATAGAGTCAAGGATGTGCTATGGAAAATATAGATGCTAGATAACTTTGTAGAACCAAATTGCTGCAGAGTGATTCCTTACACTTTTAAAGTATATATACTATTTAATTTCAAAAATTTCTAAAAATCCCTGAGATGCACAGCCAATGGTTTATTCCTACTTTCATTTAAGATTTTAACAAAAGGAGATAGGAATTTTAGGATGACAGATACCTCCAAGTTTTAATATAAGAACTTAAATCTAAGACTTAGAGCAAACAGAAAGCCTTATGGAAACTGCAGAGGCTTATTGCTTGGCATTCAGGAGGTTATCATATGTCAGTTGTAATGGAGCATAAGTTTGGTATCCCAGGTAGCTATCTGCTTATATCTGAATGTGTGCTGCTATCTCTATAGTTCTTTTCCAAAGCAATGTTCCATCTACAGGTCATATTATTCAACTAGCCATGTACTGTTACCACAGCTTAGCTGAGCCTGCATTTTCATTCTATATTTTGTGAGGATCAATGTGCTATGTCACAGTTAGACTTGAAGTCAACCAAACACTGGCTGGGCCCACACAAACAGGCCAGTTGGAACCAAAACCAGACTCTTAACATGTACATACATTAGAGTGAGTTCATGTGATTAACCTCAATTAAAGAAAATCACTATATAAAATATTGTGTAAAACATTCAAAACAAAATTTTATTTATTTATTTATTCATCTATTTATTTATTTATTTATTTATTTATTTATTTATTTATTAAACAAATTAGGCATGTGTGCCCACATGTGTGTATGTGTGTGGGTGTGCACGCGTGAGAGTGAGAGAGAGAGAAAAAAAGAGAGAGAGAGAGACAGACAGACAGAGACAGAGAGACAGACAGACAGACAGACAGACAGATATCAAACAAAATAGTAAGAGTAAGAGTTTGTTAATGTGCATTAAATTTTGGCCTGGAATAAGCTTACACAAGGTATATCATTGTCAGTGATGACAGTTCTGGTGCATAATCTTATTCCTTGATTTGTTCCCAAAGCTTTCTCTTTTGTTTTTTGGTTTGGTTTTTTTTTTTTTGTTTGTTTGTTTGTTTGTTTGTTGTTTTTTGTTTTAATCACCTACAATCATTTTGCTCTCCTCTGGTACGTCCTTACATTCTATGCAAAAATACTATATTGTATAGCCAGTTGACACAGCTGTAGATAATGAGGTAATTCCATGATTTCTACTTTGACCTTGGCTTTTTGGCCATTGGAGAATGAAGATGTCTTTTTCATGCCTCCAGCGCTACAGTAGTACAGATGCCAGTTTTACTTGGTAATTCAACCTCTTTCCAGCTCTGGAAAATGTTATAGCATCAAAAATAATATTTGCAGTTCATTACACCTGTTATGATACTCAGGATTATTTATAGACTGTGCTCACAACACAGCATATAGTTAATACAAAAGTGTATGATGCTTTCTGGGAAAATTGGATTTTTACAGAAATTTCCAATATTTTCCAATATTATATTTTATGGCTAACTATTAAATACTGAAATAAGAATTTATAGTGGAAACATTAGCAACACCCCATTAGTGATGTAAAGTCCAATAAATAGAACAGTAAGTGTTTGGAAAAACAATATTCCTCTGAAAATCTATTTTACAAAATAGAATTTATGTATAAGATACTATATTTCATGTGTTTCAGCAATTACATAGAGAACTAGATAATTTGTACCCCAGGAAGGGGTGCTCAACAGGCTCTCTCAATTTGTTCATTTTAATTCAGTTAAATGGACTCACTATCCCAGGTGTTTGGGCAGAAAAATTTGGCGCTAGAGGTTCCAATTAAAACCACTGGTGACATTTCTCTATGTGCCCAGTGATACCCAATTATTATTTTATGAGTCACTAGAATAAAGAACTATGCATTCAGTATTCTCCTCTTGTGGGTGAGTCTTCATCTGTGACAGTCCAGTTGTAGCTACTGTGTGCTTGATTAAAACGTTTTGGTTCTTGAAATGCTGCCAATATATTTAGCTACTTCTATGCATTTTCGAGCCTCCAAAAATCAGTGGCATAATTCACACACACACACACACACACACACACACACACACAATATGTGTGTATATATATATACACACACACACACACACACACACACACACACACACACAAAATATTGAAAAATCACTCAGAAAAAATTTTATTTGGTCAATTTATTTGGTCATACTGCTTCATGATATAGGCAAGTAAAATTTTTAGATTGGAAAGAGTTAAAGGTTCTGTAGTATTTTAGTTGGTTATTAACTCTTCTTGCTACATTTCATGTTTCATTAGAAATTACATTTGCTTTTTTCTCCTTATTGGGATACTACATAATCATACATGCATACATATATGCATACATGCATACATACATACATACATACATACATACATACATACATATGTACATGTTCAAAGAATTTTTAAGCAAATGAACTAATTATTTAACAACAGCATGAAATTACTAAATAACTTGAATACATGAAACAGATACAGAGTTTGCCATCTTTCTAGTTACAGAGAACTGTATATATGTTCAGGAGAGATGTAAGAAAAGTCTGCACAGCTCTTGTATTGGTGATCCTATTCACCAAGCTAAAAATTTTAAATTTGTACATGTGCTTTAGTATACAAAAAGCCTCCTGACACACTTGGAGGTTCCAACCTTTTAACATGGGAAATGGCAAATCTTCATTCATCATCATGTAATGGAACACACATTTCTGTGTTCAAAAATCAAGAAAAGAAATGCAGAGCTGCAAGCCATCACTACACCAGCAGCCACTACATGGAAGCCATCAGGCCTTGACACTGAGTTTTTATCTAAGGTATTGAACTTAAAACTATAAACAAAATCCTTAGAAAATTATGACATAAGCAATGAAACACACACACACACACACACACACACACACACACACAAGCACACAGTCATGCAAAAACAAACAGAAATTTTTCTTGATTTCTCAGAACAAGGAAATTAAATAACAATTGTGATGCTGTATATGAGTCCCTTTCAAGCACATATTTTTTTCTAAAAATATTACAATTTTTAGAGAATTTCATGTGACATATTTTTATTATATTCATCCTTACTTTTCACTCACATATCATATGTGTAATATATTTATGTATGTGTATATCATTCACACAGTTTTTAAAAATAGTTAATTTATAACATTTCTGATATAAAAGGAGTCAGGTTCATTAACAGAACACATAGTTAACTAAGTATATTTTTAAAGTCCTCATAATTATTGAACACGAATTGCTGATATTATATCCATGATTGGTTCAATGGGTAAAGGTGCTTGGTGCCAAGTTTCATGACCTCATTTCAATCCCAGGGATTGAAAGTTCCCAAGAGTTTCCCACATGCATACAATCCTTGCACACTAAATAAATTAAATAAATAAATAAATAAACAAATAAACAAATAAATAAATAAGTAAATAAATAAGTAAATAAATAAGTAAATAAATAAATAATATATTATCAAAAGACATAAAATAACAAATGTTAGGAGAATGTGCTTGGTGGTGCACTCCTTTAATCCCAGCACTTGGGAGGCAGAGGTAGGTGGATTTCTGAGTTCGAGGCCAGCCTGGTCTACAGAGTGAGTTCCAGGACAGCTAGGGCTATACAGACAAACCCTGTCTCAAAAAAACAAACAAACAAAAAAAAAAACCAAACAAACAAAAAAGGAGAATGTGGACAACACTCAGCTCCTACTAGTTAGAATATAAATTAGCCTAGTCATTTTGGAGATGCCATGTTTCAAAATGGTTAAAAATTGAAATATTCTGAGCTTATGATTTTTGGTCTGTGGTAGTTAGACTGTCATTATTATGGCCAAGTACTTGGCAGGAAAGACTTAAGGGGAAAAATTACCTCAGCTCCCAGTTCCATGATCCAGTCAGCCCCAAGTGGGAAGGCACAGGAGCAGGAGCTTGCAGTATTAGTTTATTTTGTTCATACACAGGGAGAGGAGTCAGTGAACAGAGGTAGTCAGCGTGCCTTTATCCTTTTATTCTGTTCAAAGCCCAAGCATTGAATGGCCCTGTCCCCGTTCATGGTGACCCTTCCCATCTTCATAAATGAGGAGAAATTTTCTGGAAGATGTTCTCACAGTTTCATCTCCTAGATGATTAAAGATCCGGTCACTCAAAATTATCCCTCAGTATCTCTAGTGCTGTATCCAATATTTTGTATGTAATACTGCCTCAATAAACATAGTCATGGATAAATGAGTATTGTGTTATAATTATGTTATCAATTCTTTCCTAGTTCTTAATTTTCAAGACTTTTATATTTAATGTTTATGATTTCACCTAGCTCTAAGTAATTCTAGGTGATAACATTTCAGCAAAGATGGACTAATTTTGAAATGATTCAAAGTTGACTCAGGATGTACAGTCAGACCTAGCTCTCAAATATAAAAGGAATTCAGTCTTCAAGTTGACAGGGTTTTGTCAGGATAAATGACTTGTGGCCATAGTTATATTTCTAAGATTGCTAGAGAGGTGATCCACAAAATAATTCTACAGTATTTTCTTCATGAATTAAATACATGTTTCTCTATTGTGTTGTTTCTGAAAGTCATGAAATTTAAAACTAAGATAATCTTGTTAAATATTTATAAAATTTGTCTTTATATAAATATATACAAATTTCATATAAATGGTTTTAAATGTTTGCCAAAATATTTTTCCTCAATAATATAGCAAATTCATGCTTTTGTATTTATAAATATTGTGTTTATTTCTGCTGTATTTTTTTCTTGTTCATCTTTGTAAATAAGCATTTTTTTTTCTTCTGAACATGATTCTACTGAGATATTCCTTTACAAATTTCCCTAATAATAGCATTTCAGTATAAACTAATCTACTTTTTTGCCATGGAAGTACATATTCTTTGCAGGCAGTACATTTTTCTTTGAGTATTCATATTCAATTGTGAATTCTGTAAAACTGAATACTAATAGGTTTATTAATATATAGTACATTTTCTATACTAGAAAGTAAGTCAGAGCTATATAATTGATTATTACTTTCTATCTCAGTCCTACAAGACTCATCTTGGTAATGATATGTGTTTACTTATTTCTCTTCTGCACACATATATACATAGGCCATTTGACCTTGCAGGCATCTGTATTTTCAGACACTGACTTTTTCCATGCCTGTCTCTTTACAGGGCGATATTCAGCAGTTCCTGATCACGGGAGACCCCAAAGCAGCATATGACTACTGTGACCATTACAGTCCAGATTGTGACTTAACATCCAAGGCTGCCCAGGCTCAGGAGCCACACATTGATGAGGTGAGGACATGAGGCACAGGAGGCCTTAAGGTGCATGTGTTTGGCTATGCTTCCCTTCATGGCATACTTACTCAGTTTTAGTTAAACTATATTTTTAATTAAGAATCTTTAGGAAGAATTTGCTCAAAGTTAATTTGGTATATTTTTCCTCTTTTTCAGAGCTGATTTCTCAAAGCTATATTTCGACTCTTTGCTTTAAACAGTTAAAACCACTTGCATTTGGGGAGAGTATGCTTTATGGTATAGTAGCTGTTTCCCAGTTTTCAT
>LR751083.1:49472-136972 GCA_902729485.2 Mus minutoides | reverse complement strand
GCCTACTTTCACTGAAGAAACAGTAGCACAAACAGAGGTAAAACCAAGAACTGTCTGTTGTATGTGGTGTCCAGTCTTCATTGTCCTTCAGACTTACAGAATACCTATCGCTCACTTCTGTGAATTAATAACATGTTATATTTGACAGAGACACCTTGAGGAGAGCTGACCATTTATGCGTTTTCCTTTTCTTCCTTTTATCCATACACTTTATTTTCTTTCTCACTACATGTTTTCCATTCCATCTTTCATGACATTTTACAGAAAAAGAAATCCAATTACACCAAGAAGAAGAGGACATTGACCACTAACTCAAAGAAAAAAACTAAAAAGTTCACATCCCCCAAATCTGAAAAAATTGCATCCAAGAAGAAGAAACGTAATCAAGCCACAGCCAAAGCCAAACTAGGGGTCCAGGTAGCGAGAAAAAGCAATCAAGATCTGTCCTAGATGAGATGGAAGATCTCTGATGAGTCTTAGTCTTAACCCAATTAGATCAATTCCAATTTGGCTAACACTCTAATGCAATTAAATCATGATTTTCACTCACTTGAGATTACATTACAGATTTTCTAACCCTTGTTCTTCTGAATTTATCATCAGGCAAATATTGTGGATGATTTTCAAGACTACAACTATGGAACACTGGAACCTTACCAGACTGAGACTCCTAGGCGGGTATCAGGATCGAATGAGGTAATCCAACAGTCTGTGGCCTTCAAAATGCATAACATGTTTTGGCATATTTCCTTGGAAAAGCATCTCAGTCACTGGATCCTTTGAGTTGCCACTGAGAGAGAAACAGAAGTCTTGGTGCATAATTACAAAACACCTGCAGTTACAGTTAATGTCAGTTCAGAATTTGCATGACACTTTGCTTCATGCAAATTCCATACATTTCAAACGGAATTGGCTGCTATCATTTCTTTATTGCTCCTACTGCCAAGCAAGCTTTTTAACATGTTACAACGAGTATTCACAGCATGATTCTTCCTAGGGAAGAATCCTTGGCCATGATAATTGTATCACCAACTGATACAATTCACATTTTATTACATGGGAACACTCTTTAATGACAACAAGCATTTACATTTTAAAATTCTTTAGAATGTTAGTTATGATTAAAATAATCTTGTTTAAATATTCAATTATTTTCCATGTAAGTGTTCCAAGATAGGTAGGTCTGATAAGATCCTTGTAAATTTCATAATTCACATATATTTTGATCAAGAAAACAGATCAACAGGAAATTTAGTATAATATTGTTAAATAACTCGTGCCCATTAGTTATATTATTATCATCTGTAAGTTAATATTAGGTAAGTGCAAACAATTTAATTATTTGAAACTTATATCTGTTCTAATAAAATATACCTATAATTCAAACACATCCTTTAGAGTTATAAGCATTTATGGTGTGAATAGATTTTAACTTTTCCCAGTCTCAGTTCTTATGAGAATTTGCAACAGCTCAAGATGTTGAGTTTCATATATAAATTCATTCAATTGTTTACATCAGTGCTAAGCAACATAAATTACATCATAGGCAAGGTATAACTTCCTTGCAGAAGTATGTGTTCCATATTTAAGACTAAAAATTTATAATTGTTGACTTTTTTTTATACCCAGTACAGTAATGTTATAGCAATGACTTAACTATGTATTCTCATTCAATTAATTTTCTATAATGCTGCCTATGTAGTCCATGTTACTCTACTATTTATACTCAGTTTGTCTTTGAGAACAAATTTTCAAATGTAATTCAAAGAGTAACAAGGAAGATTATTGAATTTTACCTTGATTTCAATCATAAGGTATGTTAATAATGGCATTTACTTATGTGCATGACACTTTGAATAGCCACCTACGAAGAATAGTTTTCACATACTGGTACTAATATTTAGCTGACAAGACTGAATATGAAATTACAAATTTTATCTTTATAGCAACTGTATTTTGCTCTATTGTTCAATAATATTTGAAAACTAAGCAAATATGTATAATGAAATTTTATGAATAATAGCATTCATAAAATATTCATAAAATTAAAATATGCATACTTTATTTGTTCAGATCTTATGCGATAAAGTAACACCTAATTGGCAATCAAATTTTCTGTAGTGAGAATAAACACACTTGTTGAATCCTTGTGGACATTTGCAGTTGATGCCAAAAGGTGCTTTGAAAGCAATATGTCTTTGTACATATCAGTGTATGTACAAGTATATTCCTTTCAGTGATACTGAACCAACAGCCTCTTTCTAGGCTCTTGTCTTGCTTGAGTAATGGACTCCATTTCTATCTCATGCCATGAGGCTATAGTTACAGATGCTCACCTTGCTTTACTAACAGTAAACTTCATGTTCTCCAATTCCCTACAATTTAAATGAATAGCCAAATCCAGTTGAAGAAGGTTTTACTGAAGAATATCTAACCGGAGAGGATTATGATGTCCAGAGAAACATTTCCGAGGATATTCTGTATGGAAACAAAGGAGTAGACGGCAGGGATTCTGATCTGCTGGTAGATGGAGATTTAGGTGAATATGATTTTTATGAATACAAAGAATATGAAGAAAGGACTACGACCTCCCCTAATGAAGAATTTGGCCCAGGTGTCCCAGCAGAAACTGATTTCACAGAAACAAGCGTAAGTCAGCACTACGCTCTGTGCCCTGCACATGTCTTATCTTGGGAATGTTTCTGTGTTCATTCTGATGTATTTTCAGGCTTGAAATGGAGCTGAGGTCTTATGTCCATTGTGGATACTGACCAAACCCTAGAGAACTATGATGCTTTCTTCCCAAGGGAGTTGACAAAGGTTGTGTGTTGGGCTTTCTCTGCAGTCTTTCTTTTAAATTATTGTAAATTAAATTGTACCCCAAATTTCTCATCATTAATAAATTGAAATAATCATGTCATTGTTTTTCTGACTACTAGCTCTCGTTTTGTATTTTAGACTGTTTTCTACAATTGATTTGCAATATTTCTTTTAATTTTGAGACTGTTTTGAGGTTACAAATGCTTTTAACTTGCTGTAACTCAAATGTAAAGAAGCAGCAGTTTGTTGGTATTTCAATAGTCCTCTTGCTTATGTGGCATTATTGAAATTCTTAATGTTTCTTTTGTGAAAGGAACATTTCCTAAAAGGTTGATTTGAATATATCTAGATGGTTAAATTATTTTTAAATAAAATATAATTTCATTTATTGAAGAATACTTAGCCTGTTTTTAACTTTCACTCAATAGATAAATGGCCATGGTGCATATGGAGAGAAAGGGCAGAAGGGAGAACCGGCTGTGGTTGAACCTGTAAGTGTTTTGGAATATGTTTTAAAGATTGCTACGATCGTTTAATTTATGATTTGCCATTTCCTTTTCATTCTTTAAGACCCTGCATTTTCAATGAAAATTCTGATGTTTATAATTTACCCCAAAACAAGTATGTGGATAGTAATGACTTTTTTGGAAAGCAAAATTTCAGTAAAATAAAATTATCACACATTTATGGAATTTGGAATTTTGAAAGTGGCTGGAATTTTTTTCTGGTCTAATTCTTTGTTTACAAATCTGAATTCACATGTTTTATTCTGTGATTTCAAATGTTTGGTGGTTGAGATATAATGGCTTTAGTTCTTCAGTCTATGATTTTACTGATATTTGTTTACTGATAATTACAATATTAGAAATGTTATACCCATAGAGCTGTGGCTCTAGTTTAATATGTAGTAGAGGATGGCCTAGTCAGCCATCAATGGAAGGAGAGGCCCTTGATCTTGCAAAGATTCTATGCCCCAGTACAGTGGAATGCCAGGGCCAGGAAGCAGGAGTGAGTGGGTTAGGGAGCAGGGCGGGGAGAGGGTATAGGGGTCTTTGGGGGATAGCATTTGAAATGTAAATGAAGAAAATATCTAATAAAATACGTCAAAAAAAGAAAATATTACTCAACGTACATTATACAATGACAAAATGAAGGGAATAGACAAGG
Source organism: Mus minutoides (assembly GCA_902729485.2). Lineage (NCBI taxonomy): Eukaryota > Metazoa > Chordata > Mammalia > Rodentia > Muridae > Mus > Mus minutoides. The sequence continues at coordinate 132,985 of LR751083.1, read as the reverse complement.
AATTGAGAGAGAGAATTGCGGAGAGCATAACAAACAATAGTGTGAGCGGGAGGGAGCAGTGACTGTGGTCAGTATGGATGGCAGTTCTGTGTGAAACTTTAAGACAAGAATACTCTTTAAAACTTCATTTTGTTTACTTGCATGATTATCTGAAACCATAATTGTATTAATGCTATGAACTCTCAAGGTATTGTTACGGGATATATATTTTCAAGAAGCAATTTTAAAAACTACAGTTTTCATTGACCAGCTTCATGGGAAAAGCACTTTATTGGAGCTGGTTGGTTTGATGGTTAACTTCTGACAACATGTATTTTTTTCAATAAGCACAAATAAATATTTTTTTTCTTGAATTAAAGTGTTTAGGTATTTCCTTTCATTAGTTCAATCATCAATTCATCCATTAATATAGCAAATATTTATCATGATCCTGGTTTTTTTGTTTGTTTGTTCGACTGTTTTTTGTTATAAATTAAGTAATTTAGTTCTAGGGAAGAGCTTAATAAGGCATCTCTGCTGTACTCTCTACGGAAGCACTTAGCATATTTTTCTCCTTCCTAATATTATTTGTCTGAGTATTTATTTTACTTTCAATTAATTCATACATTCACTAATAGCAAAAGTTATGTCTTCTCTTATTTCAAATTATTTTATCTTCCCACAAAAGACATTTTAATTGTTTTATATCATATGAATTTGGAATTTCCTTTAAAACTATTATAGTTAGTTGAAAGGCTTAAAGTTACACGACTATTTTTTTGTTATAGGGGATGCTTGTTGAAGGACCACCAGGGCCAGCAGGACCAGCGGTATGTAAATGATTTTTTGGCTTGATTTTTAAAATTATTGAATCTAAGATTTCTGCCATGTACTTGAATTGTTTGTATTTTATGCTGATTTGATTTATAGAAGAAATCTGTCAAGCTTAGGAGCTGTTAGACTCAAACTCTTTTTTTTATTATGTTTTTGTAAGAATGACTCTGTTGATAGGACTTAAAGTAAATTTTGAATATTTTTCCTCTTTCTTGATATATTATATTTGTGCATATATATATGCCTGTGTGAGATAGGAAATTTTTGTTATAAAAAATATGGCATCAATGCTTTTAAGTAGTTACAAAAACAAAAATGTTAAAATGCTGGCAAGCTAAATGATTACTTGTTCAACTTTACTACCACATTTTTGAGGTCTAGTCTTATGAATAGCCATTTCTTTAGGAGGAACCTGGGACCAGCCTCCACCACAGCCACTTTTCATTGGCACACTGCTTTCCTTCCTGTTTTCCCTTGGCGTCTGCCTCCACGCTGAGCACAGACTCATAGAGGAACAGTTGTGCTGGATGCAGAACTGTTTCCTATAAGTTGTCTTTTCACAGGAAGCTAAATAGAGCAGTTGTTTGGGAGTCAAGGGTATATTTATAAAATATAAATGAGGCACACTTTGAGTGTGAGAGGCCTGCCTTTACTTGAATACTGATGAGGCAGTAAGTTGCTTCTGATCATATTTTCTTTCTCCGCAGGGTCTTATGGGTCCTCCAGGGCTACAAGGCCCTTCTGGGCTTCCCGGCGACCCTGGGGATAGGGTAAGTGAAAGGTGGGGATGTCACATGGCAGCTGTGCAGCACATGACCTTAAAATTAATGTTTTCCTCAAATTAACATGGTGCCTTTTTTCTGTTAGGAGAGTGAGATGAGAGTTCTACTAATTTAGGATTGTGTGACATTTTACTTAACTTTTCAGACTTATTTTAGTGAGGATTTTATCTACATGATTAGGGAGTCAATTTTGTTGTCAAGTCTCCTATGCACATGGGCAGTTAGAGTAGACTCAGCTTTTCAAATATGAGCACAAGAAGTATGATCTTGATATACTCCAGTTTTCTAACCTCATCTGCATAATTTTAGACATTGAGCTTGATGGAAATGTTTGCTTTTTTTATTTAATGCGTATGCAAGCAATGGGTGTACATATCTGTATTCACATGTATGTGGGAATGTGTGTTTGCTTGTGCCTGTGTGTGTGTGTGTGTGTGTGTGTGTGTGTGTGTGTGTGTGTGTGTGTGTATGTGGTGTGTGCACACACATGTGTCAGTAACTATGCAGGTAGACAGGTTTTAATGTCAGTTGTATTTACTAATCTCTCGGCATGTTACATTTTGAACCAGGGTTTCTAGTTGAACTGAGAGCCTGCTAGCCAGGTTACCCAGATCCTGTCTTTGCCTCCTCCAGAGATCTAGAATTACAAGGCACCACTGACATTGTCAGTCCAAGCATTTGTGAGGGAGCGGGATATTTGAACTCAAATCCTTATGCTTTCATGGCAAGCTTTACCTAATGATGCACCTCCCACGGCCTTTCACACAGTTTTCATTTTTAATAACACTTTCATTGGTAGTTTGAAATCTATCTATCTATCTATCTATCTATCTATCTATCTATCTATCTATCATCTATCTATCTATCTATCTATCTATCTATCTATCTATCTATCTATCATCTATCTATCTATCTATCTATCTATCTATCTATCTATCTATCTAGTTGTTGACTTTTAGAATTTGATCCTTTATTTATTTATTTATTTATTTATTTATTTTTTACTAACTAAGATTTGACTTGGTAAAAGTCAGATTCCTTTTACTGAAAACTCATATATATGTATCATCCAATCAAACATAAGCGTATGTAGGTGTATGTATAATTTTGATACTCTATAATCTTGTATATCTATGTTGCAAGCATATGCAAATTTCTACATATATCTGCATGCATGCATATGCACATTCAGTATATTGTTAAGCACAAATTTAAGACAATTTTATTAATGAATTTCTTGATATCAGTTTATTGTGTTAACTTTAGTAATTATACTAATAAAGTACCTATTTTTGTTGATAGTTTAACACAGGTAGAAGATACACTTTAAATATCTATTTATATGTTAAATAGATATTACAGAAATATCTATTTAGTAATACTTAACCCAATTTTGTGAAATTAAACCTGTTTTCAACTGTAGAAAATTAATTTTTACTTTTTCTTCATACTGATTTTCCCTCCAGAATATATAGGATAGTTTCATGATATGCAATTTTATGCTATATTATTAACTTCAAACATAATCTGCACTATAATTTGATTGTACATTAGTAAGTGTGCATTTTTCTGGTTCTTTGCAACAAGTACAGTGAAATTTAATCCTTTCTAAAAGAGATTAACCAACCAGAGAGGGCAGATGCATTCTCAGCAATTACAGGCTCACTGATGGTATAAACTGTATTAGTTGATCTTGATCATTGTATTTCCTTTCCTAGGGCCCACCAGGACGTCCTGGCTTACCTGGGGCTGATGGTTTACCTGGACCTCCTGGAACCATGCTGATGTTACCAGTAGGTTTTAAGAAATGTTTTATACAGACAAATTTGCTATCTTTTCATTATGTAACTAAACTGTACTGTAATTGAATCATTGAGTAGAAACATTTTGGAAGGAAAGGAATGAAGGAAACCAAGCAGAACTTGAATATAAGGGCATTTCACTGAACAGAACTCTGGCAAATAGTGTTCTTTGCCCTAAACTAGTTTTAATATCTGATTATTGTTCATTCAGTGAAATGTACATAATCTGTCTAATCATGTGGGCAGTCCTGGGTTGTAGAATAATTAACAACAGACTATTTACCACATTATTATACTATTTACTCTAATATTGACTATCACTGAAACATTTTAAATAAGTTAAGTCTTTAGTCTTTTCATTGCTCAAAATTTACTCATTTTAAAATTGGGTCTCTTATAAAACTACTTAGCTGCCACACATCTAAGAAAATGCATTTATCAGCTTTAGTGTAGTGCAACTCAAGGAAATCCTTATGTGGATTGTAGAATTAACTCATGATATCTCAAGTCAAAAACTGAAGCACACCTTGAGAATTTTACAGAGTAGTAATAGCAAACAGCTGTTTAAGGATAGATGAGAGAGACATTTATATTCCCTTATGATCTTGGATACTTGAAAGATTTTGGTTATCAGAGCAGAGCTACCTATGTAGCTTTTGCTCAAGCTAATATACTTGCAATAACTGTGAATGATTTGCCAGAGTGGGTAGCGTTTCTGCAGATTAAAAGAGGCATGACTTTTTTTTAAAGTGTATCAGTGATAAAATTTGAAATGAAAAAATACGCTTACAGTTGCTTTAAAATTAACAGAGGGGACTCTGCAGCAAGCACTGTTTTATGAGACTGAGACAGAATTGCTCTCTCAAACAGAAACCTCATTGTGACGTGACCTTGAACTGTTGTAAATATCAATCTTCTATTCAATTTTTAATCTAATGATTAAAGGACCTAATCTCATAAATCTGTCAAAAGATTGTTCTGTGCTCATATTATCTTTTCTTAGTTCCGCTATGGGGGTGACGGCTCCAAAGGACCAACAGTCTCTGCGCAGGAAGCTCAAGCTCAGGCGATTCTTCAGCAGGCTCGGGTAAGAAAACATGACGTCATGTTCACACGACCTGATTCTGTACAACAGCAGTGTGTAGGTCCACGGAAGAGTGTTTCTATGCATTACGTGGATCTTACATGGAAAAATTCTAAAAGCATATTTATCTTCGCATTAATAATAGTTACTAATTTAATATTAAATGAATAACCCTTGAATTGCCACATGAAATGCTGACATTATCCCACCATGGCATACAAAGCTCCTATTTTTAACATAACAGTAAGAGATTATATCTAGCATTCCTTATCTTTCACATCCTGACTTTTCTCTGTTAACTTGTGAACCTATAATTATGGCGGTAATTGTGAAAACACACAATGAAAGGAGTATGTTCCTCTAATTCATAAACCAGATAATTACTTTCATTTTTACTTAGCTTTAGAGCAGTTAAGATGTAGATGTGAAAATCCAGACACTAAACAAGGAATCAGAATGCTTTTGTTCATAACTTTATAGTCATTAAGAAAATAAGTAAGTTGGACTTAGGATTAGTATCATTATGATAACTATACCGTATCATGTCTAAGATAACTTTTATTCATGATCATAATTTATGTATCTGTAAAATACTGAATATGTAAATGAAAGTATTAATTTATTTTCAATATTTATTATGAAAAATGTATTCATCTGAAAAATGATTATTTGATTGTGTGATATTGAATGATAATGAGACTGTGCTTATTATATAAAAGCATATTATAATTAAATTTACTTATAAAACTGATTATCTCCATATTTTTCTTAGAAATTTCATTGTTTTGAATTAGTTGAAATTAGCACATTTTGAGATGGCAGAATTCCTTGTTTGATTAGTCCTCTTTTTATTTTTTACTGATCTATCATTTTCCTAAAGCATATTATTAATGTGTTTTGATCAAATCATCCCTCATTTCCCTTCCTTCAAATTTTTCATCTAGCTCCACTACCATTTTCTTTTGATTTTCATTGTTTTTTTTGTTGTTGTTGTTGTTGTTGTTGTTATTGTTGTAGGTTTGGTTTTATTTATTTATTTATTTATATTCATTCATTCATTCATTCATTTAACCTGATGAGTTCATTTATTGCTGCTAGTGCATGCATGGGTATAGAGTTGTGTTTTATAAAAAGAAAAGGAAGCCAGGGATATGTTTGATTTTATAGTTATGGTGGAAGTGAGGGGATGCCTCTGCAGGCCCATGCTGAGGCATCCCTTCCCCCTGGGGGAGGAGAGAAGGGAGGAGAGGGGGTGAGGGAGAGGGAGGGAAAGGGGGGAGGTGCAGGAGGAGGAGAAGCCAGCCATGAACAGATGAAGACAGAGTGTGGAGAGAAATGGGGAGAGAAGGGATGGAGAGGGAAGTGAGTAAGAGGGGAAGAGATTAGGAAAGTAAGAAAGTAAAAGTAAAAGAGTGAGGAGGGGTGATTAGCCCCTGTTACAGAAAAGCCAAGCATTACCTGGCTATTGCCAGGTAACTTTGGGGCAGAGCCTTAGAAGGAATGATAGGACCATCTCCCTGAGCCTGGGTCAGCCAGGTAGGCCACTTCTCTGACAAAACTTTACAGTGGGAATTCCTGATATCCTTCCTACTCCACGCATCGATTTTGTGTGGCATGATCTGTGCAGGTTTTGAGCACACTGTCATAGCTTCTCTCAGTTCATATGTGCAACTGTCCAGTTTCATCCAGAGTATAGTGTCTCATCATAGTCATACATCTATCTGGGTCTTAGTATCTTTCTGCCTCCTCTACCTTGATCCCTGAGAGAGAAGGCTCTTGCTATGGGTGTCTCATTTGCAGCTGAACATTCTGCAGTCCCTCATTCTCCATACACTGTCAAGTTGGGAGACTCTCTGTTAATCACTTTCTACTGCTAAAAGAAGCTCATAAAATGAGGGATGAGAGAGTCATCAATCTATAGCATAATGGTGTCTTTACAGTCAGTTTATATGATTTGTCATTTTAACTTGTTTAAAAAACAGATAGCAAGATTTTAAATTCCAGTTTTTCAGTTTAATCTCAAGAATTAAGAATGTGTTATCAAAACACTCGTGGTGAGTTATTGGTGGAACTTCAGAGGTCTTCCTGGTTTTGTTTCATGCATTATTTTTTTTATGATTTTGTATATTTTCCATCATAGGGTTATTTTTGAAATGCACATTCATCTTTCACTTGTTAAAATTTAAAAGTCAAATTAACTTAACATCTATCAAGTATTTTTGCTCTGCTCTGCATTCCAGCTTTTCAAATACCTTAATTACATATTGTTTGTCACTGAGTCTAATGATAAGGTATCACTCAGTCTATTGTGTCCAATTCTGCCTTGTACTGCCTCACAATGATCACCATAATTTTTCCTAAAAAACTACTAGAAAATATTTATTGTTAATTGTTCATCTTAATAAAAAAATCTCTACCCAAGATCATGCCTGCACAATGAAGATCAAGAATGTTCTATTTTTTGGAGTGTGTTTCAGAGTAGAAAACTATTAGATAATCTATTTTTTCCTGAAACATATTTTTAACTGATTAAATTTTGGCAATATACTATACAAGACTGTACAACAGTTTGAGATATGACTGATCAGTAAATAGAACATTCTAGCTATGTGCACTTCACCACTGACTAAACTTTTCCTAGCAAGTTGCTACTATTATACCTTCCTCAGTTATATACTACCCAGGGATATCGTGTCCAAATGATTGGTGCCTCAACATACTGCTAGGAATGAGTTACTAAACTTGAATTTTTTATCTTCTAGATTGCTCTGAGAGGCCCACCTGGCCCAATGGGTCTTACTGGAAGACCAGGTCCTGTGGTATGTTATATAAATTATATGTTAAAAGTTTCCTATTATGTTTTCTCACATCATCTTCCAGACTCTGTTCATTTCTCAGGCTAGTAAATGAATTGTTCATGACTGATACTGACTCATTTAAAGAGTTTTAGTTTCATTTTTCATAATTCTGATCATAAGTTTTTAGGGAGGCTATCATCAAATTAAAGGAAAATTAAACCAATGTAATAAAGTCACATATCTGTTTCTTAAACCATCATATAATTTATTTTGAATTCTATTTCATTATCAAAATGCAATTTTAATTCTTTTAATTTAAATGTTTTGTTGTTGGTAGTGTTTTTTTTTTCAATTAGTTTTTATTAGATATTTTCTTAATTTACATTTCAAATGTTATCCCGAAAGTTACCCCCCTCCCCCGCCCTGTTCCCCTGCCCACCCAGTCCCACTTCTTGGTCCTGGCGTTCCCCTGTATTGGGGTATATAAAGATTACAATACCAAGGCGGATTTCTGAGTTCAAGGCCAGCCTGGTCTACAAAGTTACAAAGTGAGTTCCAGGACAGCCAGGGCTACACAGAGAAATCCTGTCTCAAAAAACAAAAACATCAGCAACAGAATACATCAGCAACAGAATACAAGAGATGTTTTTGTTTTTTTGAGACAGGATTTTTCTGTGTAGCCCAGGCTGTCCTGGAACTCACTTTGTAACTTTGTAGACCAGGCTGGCCTCGAACTCAGAAATCTGCCTGCTTCTGCCTCCCGAGTGCTGGGATTAAAGGCGTGCATCACCACGCCTGGCTACATTAAATTCTTGAAAGTTAATTATATACTTGAGTTCTCAATAAATTGCCTGTGAAATCGTTGATAATTATTGTGCAATTTTTACATTTCATTTTATTTAAAATAATTCTTATGCAAGTTATTTTGATTAGTTTCTTTCCTGTGCTTCCTTAGAATGTTTTCTTTCTTATTATATTTTCATCATTTAAAAAAAATTTAATTTAATTATATTTTACTCATATTGTTCTCTTCCTGTAAGTTGGAAAGAAAGAAGTTAAAGTATCTTTGCCCACAGATGATAAAATAGTACACGTAAATGACCCAGAAAATTTCCATCAGTGGAAACTCTTACAGTTAATAAACAGTTTCAGCCAAGTAGCTCGATACAAAAGTAATTCATAAAAAAACAGTTTGCCTGCTATATACAAATGAGAAACAACTGAGAGAGAAACCAGGGAAACAAAACCTTTCATGATAGCCTCAAATAATATAAAAGATCTTGGGATACCTCTAAGAAAGCAATAAAAGATTTGTATGATAAAACATCAAGTCTTTGAAGAAAGAAATTGTAGAAAATATCAGAAGGTGCAAAGATGCCCATTGCTCATGTCTGGAGAATTGACATAATTAAAATGGCCAGCCTATCTGAAGCAATATGCAGTTAAATTCAGTTCCTATCAAAATTCCTATAATACTTCACAGATGTTAAAAAGGTAGTTTTCAGCTCATGTTGAAACCCACAGAGACACAAAAACATGATAGCTAAAATAGTTCTGAATAATAAAAGAATTTCTGGAAGGCTCACTTTCCCTAATTTTAAGTAGTACTATAGTAATAAAAATAGTTTGGTTAATTAATCCCTGATAATACATTAATTCTTGGTACCACAAAGACTGTAGATAAACTGATAAATGCATTAGTATAATACAGTAAAAATTAAAAAGTTCTGCTGCTTTTTTAAATGTATATTTCTTTTAAGTCTTACATTTTCATTTTATATACATATATATGTATATAATTTTGATATATACTCCTATGTGAAATGTTCAGATAATATGGTCAATAGGACTTCAATTATATACAATTTTGAACAGATTACCAAAAGTTCTTATTGTGCTTTTCAAACTACTAGAAAAATATATTAAGTCACAAAAGAAATAAATTTTATTCACATTTTCCTGATACAAATAAAGTATACACACACGAGAGGAATACAGAAATATTTTACAAAATTTTAGGATAGAAAGAGGGTAGAAATGATATCCTGTTCATCTTCTTTCCCGTCAATTATGTGATAATTTTTATTATATGTAGAAGGATGTAACTACAATCTACAGAGCAAGTAATGCATATTACAGACAATAAAATCCAGCCAATAAATGAAAAACAACCTGACTACTCTATAAGTGTATTCAGTTCAGTGATTAATAATTTAATTTAATACATCACCCTCATTTTATTATAAGAAATTAGTTACAAGAGTTCTTTATTAGAAGCTTGGAGGTAATCATCATAATTTTGAAAATTTAAAAATACATTCAACTTTCTTGGGAGACAGAGTAGGAGTTATTTTCCTTTGTTGCCACAAGGAGGCGCAAGAAAGCTTCATTCTGACTTATCAAGTTTTGATTTTTTTTTTTTTTTTGTAACTTAATTTAATGGAAGGTATACTGATTAAAAAAACAGAATACCTGTAAACACAAAAAGTAATCTATTACAACCATATTAACTTAATATTATAAACTTTTTGATAGTATGGATGCATAATATATATTCTTAAATTCCATAACTCCTTTCTAAAGTAATTACTTTTCCCTTGCAGTTAATCTACTTGGCATCATTGTACTGTTTAAACTATATAAACTTTTGTAAGCTCATTGTAATGATTTATTTTTATCAAAACAATCTGACGAAAATGCTTTGATATTATTTTACAATAATAATAATGGTACCAATAGCATCATTCTAAAACAGTTTACTACTATAAAATGCACTACCTGAAAATTATATGTTCATAAAGAGTTGGTTTTGCAAAACCCTTACTGTGTGAATTAACTCAGTGTATGCCTGACCCTGTTTAGATTCACTGCCCTAGTAGTAACTCACAATGTAGTGGTTTCTAGGGTCTTGTTTACCAGACAATGTTTGTTACAGTAAAAATTTAAAAGAAAATTTCAGGGTGATTTCAATGTTGGCTTCTGTTCATTTGCACGTGGAATATAGATCTTTATATATGGTTCATATATCAGGATGCACTTGATATGTCTAGAAGTGCTATACTTTAGACCCAGGACTTAAATAGCTCATTGCATGAGAAGTATCAAACTGATTAAGAAAATATGTTGATTTATTTCGAGTGAATTAAAGAGCATTGGTGACTTAACATTAACTGGTCACCTGTTTTGCTTCTCTCCTCAGGGGGGTCCTGGTTCATCTGGAGCCAAAGGTGAGAGTGGGGATCCAGGTCCTCAGGTAAGAGCCAATCATTTGTTCTCTTTACTTATTTATTTTCATTGTTTCTACTTTTGTAATAGAACAACAGAAATGTTAGGAGTAAAGAATGTATTTGCATCACATTTAAGCCCATACCATGGTTTTAATTGAAAGAAAAAAAAATCAGAGTACACTGTTGATTTTTCATTAGTGGGTTAATTCCACAACATTTGAATGGTGGCCCTCACAGGTTTGAGAACCGATAGCCTTTACATGGTGCTGTTGTCTAGAGAAGCAATTGCAGCTGTGTTACTGGTTCTCTCCCAAACTTCGGCGGACAGTCAACTGAGCATATATATATATATATATATATATATATATATATATATATATNTTATTAAATCTTTTTAAATAATGTTTCTCTTTTCATGTTTTTCCTGTTTTCTCTTAAATGTCTCATTGACCCCAGTTTGTAATGCCCATATATACTCTTGGGAGTTGGGCCATCCACTGAAATGTGATTATGATACTAGAAGCTGTACTTAAAAACAACAACAACAACAACAAAACCCGGATATTTATTTATTCACTTCATATCCCAACATCAGCCCCCCTCTTCTCCCAGTACCACCTCATGCAGATCCTCCCCCCACAATTTCTCCCTCCTTAACCCCCCACTATCCCTGATCCCCCACACATGGAATCACAGCAGTGCTAGGGACATCCTCTCCCACTGAGGCCAGACAATGCAGCCCAGTTAGGGGAATGGTATCAACAGGGAGGCAGGCAACAGGTTCTGGGACAGCCCCTGCTCCTGTTGGGGGACCTGCATGAAGCTGTACATTTAAAGAAAACTGACACTAACTCCCACAAACACCTCAATTATACGTGACATTCACTCCAATCTAGAAAGTTGAACCACTTGATCACAATCACATGCAACCAACCACAACTGTTGGGAATTCATGTGTGCAACAGTCCTGTCATGTCCAGAAGACACACAAGCAGCTTCTTAGTATTTTTATCCTTTACAAATTCAACTTTGTTTGATCTACAAATATCTGGTAACCACTCTCCTATTCTTTGTCACGGAATTTTGCACAGTGTTCAGAAATTTTTTTAAATGGAATTGTACCATATACAACATTCTATTACTAACTTTTTTGGATAAGGCTTATAAGGTTTTCAGACTCATAGTATTTGAGTGCATCAATACTATACTCTTTTTCTTTCTTTTTTATTGGATATTTTATTTATTTACATTTCAAATGTTATCCTCTTTCCTGGTTTCTCCTCTGCACACCCCCTATCCCATCTTCCTTCACCTGCTTTTATGAGAGTGCTCCACCACCCAACCCCCCACTTCCACCTCCCTTCCCTGGCATTCCCCTATACTGGGACATCAAGCCTTCTCAGGACCAATGGCCTCTCTTCCCATTAATGCCAGATAAGGCCATCCTCTGCTATATATGTGGCTTGAGCCATGAGTCCCTCCATGTGTACTCTTTGGTTGGTGGTTTAGTCCCTGGGAGCTCTAGGAGGTCTGGTTGGTTGATATTGTTGGTCTTCCTATGGGGTTGCAAACCCCTTCCTCTCTTTTGTCCTTTATTTTTCTTGGTGATAAATATTCCATTGTGTAGACACCACAACTTCTTGTGACAAAACCCTTAGAACAGCGATAACAGTATTTAACCAGCCCAAGATGTATTAGCCTTGATTTCATTGTTTAATTAACATTGGTGTAAAAAAGATGGAAAACACTGACTGGTTCCCTTGCAATTTCAGAAAAATATTAAAATACACTACATAAGAATATAAGATAATATAAGATAAGATTTTTGCTCATTAAAGTTCACAAAGCAACATGTATACTCATCTGTTTACAGAACCCTTGAGTCTGAAAGCATGACATGTTTTAGGACATTTAAGTCCAAAATGTTAGGTGATATCAAAGTATCTTTTTCATTAGAATCAGGCCATGTTGCAAAGCTGGGTAGATTGTTCATCAGCTAAGTGTATTACAGAAGTTCCAGCTTTGGTTCTTAGTACCCACATGGCTGCTACCAACAGCCTTTAAGTCTAGTTCTACAGCATCTGATGCCCTCTTCTGATGTCTGCAGGCTCATGCACATGCATGGTTTACTTACATACACTCAGGCACACACATGTAAAATAAGATTAGTTCATTAAGGAAAAAAAAAAAGAGCAACAATTGTTGAGTTTACTACTTCTTTTCGTCCCTTCTGGTTAGGTTCATGATAGATTCCTCTCCAACATTTTTTTTTCTCTCCAACATTTTTTAAAGCTACATTCTCTGACTTCCAATGATTAGACACTGTCATCCTTACATTTCCACAATAAATAATTTTAGCCTTCAGTGAGATCATGTTTTCACTTAGAACATGATCATATATGATTTTGTGGATAGTTGAAGAGTCATTCATCGAGATTTAGTTGAAAACAGGTAATCATGTTATAGGAGATTTCACTTTGCTTGAAAGGTGATTAAATCCAATGTGATCAGGAGGGGACATTTAAACAATGATAAGGGAAAAGGTTAAGTGCTTGAAATGAGAACGAAATGATGGCATTATCACAGCTCGATGACTGCTATGTGGAAACCGTCTCTCTGACAACTGAACACGTAATTGATCATAAGGGCTAAAAGTTTATCACTATATTTCTTTTGTTTGACTATATTCACATCCACATAAAATACTTTGCAATAGAGGCTAGAGAGATGGTTTAGCAGTTAAGAACTCTGACTGACCTTCTAAAGGTCCCAAGTTCAAATCCCAGCAACCATATGCTCACAACCATCCATAACAAGATCTGATGCCCTCTTCTCAGGTGTCTGAAGACAGCTGTAGTGGACTTACATATAATAAATAAATAAATAAATCTTTAAAAACAAAACAAAAACAAACAAATAAAAATATTTTGCAATTTAGTTGTTTATATGAGAAGCTTCTTAATAAAATTACTTTTCTGACTTCTGCTTTGTCAGAATTTTTATGGCAAAATAATCTCCCTGTGATTAAATAAATGAGGAACAACACCGATAATATTGGTTTTAAAAACCATTTCTTTTGACTTTGACTGATTAAGATTTTTGCCTTGTGATTTCATATAGTTTTCATATAGTTTCATAATGTTTTCATATAGGGTCCTCGAGGTGTCCAAGGTCCTCCTGGTCCAACAGGAAAACCTGGAAAGAGGGTAAGAAAGGCTATTTTTCCTTGTGCACTTTGAGATGAAGCTTCGGCCCTTGATTAGTTTGTCTCTTTGTGTTTATTGTCATGTGACCTTCCTGACCTAATCTTGCATTCGGCATTTCTAGGGCCGTCCAGGTGCGGATGGAGGAAGAGGCATGCCAGGAGAACCTGGGTCTAAGGTCAGGACTTGATAACTTTTTATTCAGATCATGTTTGGCACTTTATCCTTGACAGTTTTATAATTTAATATAAAACCTTTTGAATTTTACACTTTACACTGACATTAGAGTTCTGACCCAGAATGAGAAAATGATGGTAATATGATTGTGATTTTTACAGGGAGACCGAGGGTTTGATGGACTTCCAGGTCTGCCTGGTGACAAAGGTCACAGGGTAAGATACCTTTACTACATTTTTATCCAAAATGTAATAGTAACCTTTGGAGCTTAGGTGGTTTTGGTATACTTTTGAAAATCAAAAGAAAAAGATAAATAACACAAACAGTGGTGACTCCATTTGGTAAACTTTTGTATCTATTGGATACTGAGAACATGTAGATACAGATTATACATAGTGCCAGTCTGTTTTTTTTTACTACTTGTAGACATTGAAATATTCTTTATGTGCAAAAAGTTACAGGCAGAATGTCTATGCTCATAGATGTGAGGAACATCAGTTGAATAGAAGAGTTGGAGAATTTAAATGAGGATATTATTTCTTGAGCATTGCATATTCTTTACATTTTTCCCCCTGTGGAAATAACTCAGATGAGGACACCTGCAGATATTCTGACAACATATTGCTTCTTTGTGATGCACACTTCAGTGCAAGAACTCATTAATTGTAAGGCTAAAGAAATCAGCATGCTGTATAGTCACAACTGCTAGGTCATGTTATAGTGGTAAATTGGGAGACAGTTTTAAAAACAATAAGACTCGCTTATTTGTATCTTTCTTCCCCAGAATGAAGAACAAATCTAGGACTGTATTTAGGTAAATTGGAGAATGAAAAGGAAAATTTAATCTTACAGTCACCTAACAAAATAACATATTACACCTAACCCATAATAGGATGCACATATAATTTTGTTTTGTGAAATAAATTCTAAATACCTCTAAGCATTCATGAGTTGTGCTGATTTAACGTGAATTATTCAGAAATTAAGAAAAAAAATGATGTCCAATTGTGCCCATTCTTAAGATGCTCATAAATAGTTTTCTGAATGATTCAGTTCTTAATAACTGCCTAAAATATTTTACGTTTCCATTAAATCATTTTTATTAAAAATTGAGGAGGAATTTTCTAGCATACTAATTTGTAAAGCCTGTTAGAGTTTAAAATTTTTACTACTGGAACCACTCTAAGAAAGGTCCAGGTGAGGTAAGTTTCCAGAACAAGTGTCCTGTTGACCCTGCTTGTGTTGTCTCTCTTACGTACTCAGAAACAAGCACCTTGATTCCTTTATTCTCCTGTTTCTGTTTATTCCTTAGGGGGAAAGAGGTCCACAAGGTCCACCTGGCCTCCCTGGCGATGATGGAATGAGGGTATATTAAGAGTTTTCTTGTTTTAGACTTGTTTACAATTAATCTACCAAAGAGCAAGTGTATTTGAATTCACACCCCTCTAATAGGGCTCTCTCCACTTTTGTCATCCATAGGGAGAAGATGGGGAAATCGGGCCCAGGGGTCTTCCAGGTGAAGCTGTAAGGAATTATTATTTTTTATTTTTATATACCAATCCCTTTTATGAGCAATAGTGTCTTATACTAGTTCGGCAATGCTAACCTCAGGAAACATTGAATTTTATACAAATTAGCCAAGGAATTTTTATATTAAAAAACAGTGAATACAATTGCCTTTTCTTGTGAACAAAAATAGTCGTGACTTTAGAAAAAGCCATGTAGACATTTTGCTGGTCAAAATTCTTAATAGTTATGTTTAGTTGCAGTTTTTTTTTTTTTAATTTAAACATTTTATTTCATTTTTCGCATTTTATTTATTCTTTTAATAAAAAATTCTAATACTACCAATAATTCCAGAATAAATGTTTGTATATAAATTAACTTTATTTTCAGAAGCAAGATACTAAGATGTTACATACTACCCATAAAGATTATATGACCCTTCTCCAATAAATGTTGATAATAAGGAAGGTCAGTGGTGGATATTTACCCAAAGCCAGCTCAGGAAAAGAACTGGACTTGAAAAGGCT
The DNA here is from genome assembly GCA_902729485.2 of Mus minutoides. Lineage (NCBI taxonomy): Eukaryota > Metazoa > Chordata > Mammalia > Rodentia > Muridae > Mus > Mus minutoides. The sequence goes on along the minus strand of LR751083.1, from coordinate 117,066 downwards.
TCTCAGCTTCAGCTTTCATTTGCTTCACATAAAGCCAGCCAGGTCAATTACAGTAAAGAAAATAGAGTAAATTATTATGCTTACCTTTTTTAAAGCTGGCAAAGGACTTTGAGGAGAAGGGGACAGAAAGGGAATTTGAATATAACTGTTAATACTTTAAAACCCTTCAATGTAGAAAATGGTAGTATAATCCCCATAGATAAATACCTAGCTGTTTGTTCTTAAATGAATGCTCTCTCAAGATATCTAAAAGAAAAATAAATGGGAATCTGGGCTTTTCTGTTTGTTCAATCTGTGCCATCATAACAAAATCAAGTGTGCCAAGATCAAGTTAGAAAATGACACAAAATTATCTTATTAAGAATATTAGACTATTTTGATTTAAAAAAACATTACAAGTGATGCATGTGTAAATAAATTGAATCTAAGAAAGTTTCTGTACTAAACATTGTTATCTATTATTTTCTTTTGTGTCTATATAAACATTCAATATTTATATTATGTGAACTGGTACTTTAAACATTTACTTTCAGTGCACTGATTGGAGATGAATAAATATTTTAACTCACAATTTATATTAAAAATATTCAGTGAAAGAGTCCTGTTTTGAGGGCATTCCTTATGTAAGCTTTCTCTTTTTCTTTTATTCCCCTCAGGGTCCAAGAGGCTTGCTGGGACCACGGGGTACGCCAGGACCTCCTGGACAGCCTGTATGTATTACTGGGAACATTCTGGGTTTTTAGGAGAAAGCTTATTGCCAAATGCATATGTATATGTATATGTATATTTATGTGTATGTGTATGTAAATGTGCATGTGTATGAAATGCATATGCCTATGTAGATGTATAGAACTCTGTAGAGAAACTCGTTTTGTGTCCTGCTGTACTCTGATCTATGGATGCTGGCTGTCAGGTTAATTGATTTCTCTCTCCATCCTTGCTTTTTCTGTCTCTTTAGGTAGCTCTTATATTTTCATGATTAATCATAGCATACAATGGAAAATTATGCTAGATTACCTTCAGAGTAGATATGGATGGGAGGTACTATACAAGGCTTCTCTAATTATTGTTACATACTAAATTTTCATCTCTGTTACTTTTGAAAAAATCGTCAGTCACCATGGGCTTCTCTTTTAATATATAAAGTTTTAAATCCATTTTGTTCTTCATTGAAGGGTATCGGAGGTATAGATGGCCCCCAAGGACCAAAAGGAAACATGGTATGTAGTTAATGTCTATAAACTCATGTCAACTTCAGAGTTACTGTTGTTAAATTAAAAACATATTGTTATATATTACTAAATATATTTTCCAGACTCCTTGAAAAAAAGAACTGATTTGGGGCTAATTTTTAACAATTAGAGTTAAAAAATAAACTATAATACAAAACCCTTACTAATCACTTTATTTCTTCCTATGCAGGGTCCGCAAGGGGAGCCTGGACCACCAGGTCAGCAAGGAAATCCAGGACCTCAAGTAAGTCTAAGCCACTATTTTTCCTGGGAGATAAGAGGTTAAGATTGCTTTACTTAAAATAAATTTTATAATGTCAGAATATTCTTTGCAATGCCAAATATGTATAAACTGTGAAGGTGAAAAACATTTTCTTTTTTACCTGTTTAAGAGAAAAATGACTTATCCAGCATTTACAAGGTGCCATGGTGAATTCCATACCTGCAGAAGGTTCTGGATAGAACTGCAGTTTAAGCTCTTGCAAAGAGGAGTTTATGAAAACTCCTTAAACTGCTCAAGAACTCTCTGTGAAGCGGAGGGAGTGTGTGCATGTGCATTTGTGTGTGTGTGTGTGTGTGTGTGTGTGTGTGTGTGTGTGTGTTTTAGAGAGAAGAACAGCAAAGGGGAGAGATAGGAGGTAAGGAAAGGGAGAGGGAGAGATGCAAGAGTGATGAGAGAAAGGAGAGAGAGAGAGAGAGAGAGAGAGAGAGAGAGAGAGAGAGAGAGAGAGAGATCAAAGTTCTTGTGAATCAATACAAGTGCCATAGATTTAAATATGTATTGTGAACATGTGTCCTTCTGAAATGATTCCTGACATTAAATAAATTCTTTTATAATAGGGACTTCCTGGTCCACAAGGCCCAATTGGCCCTCCAGGAGAAAAAGTAAGTTGTTCTAGTGTTCTCATAACAACTGGTAAGCTACTTTACAGCAGGGGGAGAGTCTAGTCTTGTGGATAAGGTATCTCCACACTTTCCCTACATACCAAAGTTGTATAGTAATCTGAATTAAAATCATGGCAATAAAAGTTGGATATAATATATTGCAAGGTTGAATGGAATCTAAACATATTTAAGGTGTAGTTTTAAAAGAGTATAGGGTTTCGACTTAAATTATCAATAATGATAATTTCAGTAACTAATTGGGATGATTGTTTTCTCTTTATTTTGCTTCTTTACTTTCTTTTTATTTAAAATCTGTAAGTGACTCAACATCTGTAAACTTTAAACTTCTTTACTGTTAGAATTAGGCATTCAGGATGGAAGCTCTTGAGTTGCACATTACATTTTATACTTTCGCTATTCAATACATGTTATGCACTTATCTATCATCCAAAACAAGATATCCATGACAGAATTATAACTAAAAAAAAACAGTTTGTATAATCTTTGTGTCTGATTCATTCCGGTGTGTGATTTAATTTATTGGAAATTTTTAAGTAAATAAGTTTATAAAATATAACTTAAATTATATTATTTGTAAATAAACTTCATTCTGTGTGTGTTTTCTTCATAATTGTCTGTGTGCCTCCTTTGGAGGCCATCAGAGGGCTTCAGGTCCTCTAGAAGTGCAGTTACAGATCGTTGTGTGGTGCTAAGTTGGTGCTGCAAATTGAAACAAGGTCATCTGGAACACCAACCAATGCTTAACCACTGAGTAATCTCTCCAGCACATAAAATCTATACTTTTTTTGGACTATAATTACATTTTCTTTGAATAAAACTTGTTGTATGCTCCACTTAAAGAGGACTTTTAATATTTCACTGGGCCATTTTGATGTAGGTGACAAATGATAGTCTTGGTACTAACCCAGTATCTGGATGACAGCAAGAATAAACGGTGTACTTAAAGGGATGACTTTCCTCTGTTTTCCTTTGAGAGATTCCCCAAGTAGTACTTCATTTCTGCTTGATTACAGTACAGTCATTAGCTGGCTCTTTGTAGTGATTGTTTTTTTTCTTATTTTTGTGAATTTCAGTGAATATAACTGGTTCTGAGAAAAATCAATACATTTACTCATGTAAATTTACATAGTATAAAGGTCACTTGTATAGCTTAACATGAGACAGTGGTTTATGGTAAATTTACAGTTGTATAAATGCTTAATTTTAAAAATATTTGTACCACCCTAGAAAGGCTTTCCATTCTACAATTTTAGCCAACAGTCTCTTTGCTTTCTGTCTGTATACTTTCTGTCTACCTGAATATTTTATAGTAATGAAATGTTAATGTTTAAAGCATAAATTTCACCATAGCACTGAGCATCTGGTCTTTGTGCTTATTTTTCATTTTATAATATTTTTTGGGACTTACACAAGAGAGAGCATATATCTATAATATGATCCTTTTTTTGCAATAAGTATTACATTCAGAATAAAGTTGTCAGGGGTTCACCATGTTGGTTTGTCTGACTTGAAACTCTATATAGTCCAGGTTGGTTTCTAACTCACTGGAACATGCCCGCTTCCATCTCCTTAGTGTTGGGATTAAAGATGTGCACCACCACACTTGGCTAATCCCATACTTCCTTTGTTTAGGGACTATTGAAGTTAATTATTTATGGGGATAATTAGATCATGCAGTGTATTGGTGGTGTTGAAAAGTACAGCATGAAATTTAGATATGTTCTAAAGACTATTTTAAGCCATTTATTTGGCAAGCAATGTATTATTGAGCAGCACTGTTCGCCTTGAGTCTCTCCTTTAGATCAGGAAACTTAAACTTGACTACTTGTATCTTCTGTTTAGCACTTCCTAAACCTCACATCTATATTACAAATTGCAAATATGTACCTGTTAAATTTCCAACAGGCCCTTATTATGTGTTCCTTGGATTGTTAAGAGGAATTTTTCCTTGGCAAAATGAGTATATTTAATTCCTTTTTTAGAACCCAAAGTAAAATATATGGTTTGGCTCACTGCAGCATAATTCACATTGTACTCCAGTATTTTCTCTGTCCCAAGCATATCTACTTTTTAAATTCAAAGACGATCTTGTCCTATCAAAAGAACAAGAAACTTAAAAGGACATATATTTAAAGATGGCATATATGGTCTGTACTTAATTGCCTACACCAGGTAGTAAATATTTTATTTACTTTAAAGTTTATAAATAATAATTATTTCATGAATAATTTAATATTTATTATCATATTATGATAAGATATTTTAATATCTAAGAACTTTCATATAAAGTTATTTCAGCATATTTTTACTATATTTCTAATAAACGTTACTAGTAGTTTTCAATGACAAACTACCTCTGTTATTCACTCTGACATTTTTGACAAGGAGAGCATTTCCTGTGATTTAATTTGTGAATTTAGAGTTCAGATTACTCACATGTTAATTGATTTACAGAAAACAAATGATGTGACTCTGTGAGCTCAGTGAGAAATACCAAGACACAAAGTAAATGTCTATTAAAGACGGTGACTTTGAAAACTTGAATGACTATATGCATACAGACTATGACTATGTCACATGTCACATAATAACAGATGTTGATATTTCCTGGGACTCACTCAGACAAAGTGGATCATGCATATAAATTGCTTAACATAGTGCATAGAAACACTTCATAAATTTTAACTTTTATTAAAATATGGAACATATGACATTCATTCATCTTTATTCCCACCTCACTAGGGACAGCATGGGGAGTTAAAAATGCAGATAAAACATTTTGTTGTCATGAAACCTCCATTCAAAAGGAGATGGATTGAATTCAATTTCATTTAAAAATTATCTTATTTTGGCAGAGTTTTAATATTTCTTGTCTTTCCTCAAATAAATATATATCAACAGAAAAGGTCCATGTAACATTGTGTGCCAAACCATCGGCACTGCTACTTGTGACAATAATGCAGGGACTCAGTCTATGTTGGCTTACTTCATTTGTTTTGAAGAAACAAGACCAATGTCTTAAAATAAAGAGTAACTTAAGTGACAGACAAAATACTGCAATTAAATATTCAGTAACGTAATGACTGCGGAATGTAATAGGGCAGCATATTGTTGGGAAGAATTGAAAACCTTAAGCCCTTCCAAAAGGATACAAGTAATTTAATATATGAAAGCCATTTTCAAGAGGTAATGTTTCCCCGCTTTTTGTTACACATGATTTAATTGGTGCTTTCCAGTCAACATGGTTACAGTGCTTATGTTAAATACCCTCTAACAATGGAAATGCTGTGGACTGTCTTTGAGATTCAGACTTGCTGCTGACATCCTTTCTCCACTGTCAACTCTTCTCACATCCTGGCAGGTGGAATGAACTGCAAGCAATATTGCTCTGTGCTTCATAAATTTAACATCCTCATTGGAACACTTAAGCTTCTCTTAAAGGGTTTCCTTGCACTGTTTTTCTTTACAGTGTTCTACATTTAGGAATGATGAGGTCACATGGAATTAGAAACACCCAATAGTTGAGAAAGGACCAGAGTGATCCACCGAGCAGTTATATTTTAGTCTTCTGTTAGATGTGTATTACTTTATGGACCTTTTATATCAAAATAGATGTTCAATTAACAGGCCCTAATAAGTCATCCAGGAACTTATATTTAGTAGAAGAGTTTAAAAACCTGGTAATCCATCACTAGAATTCTGACTACATCAATGTTTGTTAATAATAAAAAGTCGATTATATACCACATTAGAAGTATATACTATAACAAACACATGTGCAAATCTAGATGATATTAATTGATGCAATCTCTTGACAAAAATCAAGAGATGTATGTTTATGGGCTGACAAAATAAAACTGTTTTAGAGTAAACTTATCCTTCATTAAGCAGAAGTGTAGTGTAGTAAATATATTAACTGTAAATGTATTCATTTATCACTGTAATCAAGAGTCAAATAGTATATACAGTTATGCATGTAATGCTTTTATACAACCAACAACGCATTTGTTTGGTTATATTACCACAAAAACCCAAGTAATAATTGTCTCCTCTAACATTAAGAGGATAACATTAGGAATATTTTGTCTCTATTTTAATCTTATGTTGTCACTGTCATGTATTTGGTCTATTATTTTCAAAGCATTCAGTAGAGCTCATAACTGCATCTTTGGGTAGGTACTTATATAACATTGTCAATGTAAAGTTCCAAAACTTTCCTCTGAGGCTTACTCAGTGTTATGAGTGAATGCTTTTCGTGATCTGTATTATTTGCATTTTTGTTCTGTTAGTGATAGTTTATTGTATCACCTAAAAACTAACTTGTCAACTTTAATAATGAAACATTTAAAACAACCAAGCTGACTAAACATAACATATTTTGATATCTGTTAAGTTCAAAATCATTTGTCATCATGTACTGTGTTTTTGGTTATTTACGGTACTTTTGAACATTTAGGGACAGAAGACACACTCTCAAGTCCATGCTGTTATTAGTTTTGTACTGGTATACACCATATAAGAATTTTTATATTTTTCTTTCTTTTAAATCATATTCTCCTCCTTTTGATTAGGGGCCACAAGGAAAACCAGGGCTTGCGGGACTTCCTGGTGCTGACGGACCTCCTGTAAGTCAAAGCTGTCTGTGTTGTCATGGACATCTCCATAAGCAATCTTAAAAAATAATTTTGACATATGTCTTATAAATAACTATGTATAGGCAGTAATAAAAGTGAACTGATTCAGTAATTAAACATTGATTTCTTTAGAATACAATACCATTTCTATAAAGAAATATACACCCAATTTGTTGGGAAGCTTCAAAAAGATCACAATAGCCTCTATATGAAATAACCCAGATCCTGCATAGGAGAACCTGCCCAAATCCCTTCTTCCTAATTCTACATGTCCCTTTCTGATATCTATTTCAGCCTGCTTGGATTTGGTGTCTGTTACTTCTCATAGAGAACATGAGTTCATTCACTTTTTAACTTGCCTCTCGGAGTGTTTCTGTTTTAGGATTTTGATTAATAAAACCCCATGACCAACAACAACCTGGGGAGGAAAGGGCTTGTTTAGTTCCAGGTAATCATCCCTCACTGAGAGAAGTCTGGACAGGATGTGAAGCAGGGTAGGAACACAGGGAGGAAATAATGCAGAGGCCATGGAAGAATGCTGAGTCAGTCTTGTCCCTCATGGCTTGTTCAGCCTGCTTCCTTATAGCCCCCAGGACCACTTGTCCCAGCTGGGTGCCACAGAAAATGAGCTTGGCCCTCCCCATCTCTATAAGAAGATGCTTCATAGCATTGTTTGTAGGCCAGCCTGGTTAGGCCATTTTCTCAACTGAGATTCCCCTCTTACTGAATGACTCTAATTTGTGTAAGTGACCATAAACCTAGACATCAGGGAGGCCAGATGCAGGTACACAACCGTCACTGTTTTCTTCCTTCATTGTCCATGAAAATTCTTCAGGCTATAGGGGCATTCCTCCTCCTCTGGAAATATAGAAACGTCTGATATTTGCTGTTTTTCACAGATACATATAATTTCTGCCTTCATTTAAAAATTGTTATATATGTTGTATCTTCAAACTTACTTAGTCTACTGACAAGCAAGATACAAGATTTCTTATTCTGTTTCTACCTATGGTTATAGAGTATATAAACTGTATATTTTTTTATTAATGACACCTGAATAGCATGATAATATGATTAGAATCTTTAGTTTTTTCTATATATTCCTATCACATATTCTTACTGACTTTGGAAGGTGCTCTGGTTTGCATAAAGAATATAAACCAAATGTAATTAGCTTTGTTTAAGACTTTGAGATTGAATTGTTAATACCAGAATTTATTAATTTATGTGCTTTTTTCTGAAATCTGAAAAGGATTTCATATTTAATGAAACACATACTCATCAAATATAATGTTTTTCTCTAAGTACCAGTTTTCAATGTTATTAAAAATTACTATACTTGTACAGTTTTTAATAATCTGTTCAAATAAATCATGTGATTGTTGGGGTTCAGGAATTACCTCACAAACAACATGAACACTGATCTCAGTCAGACAGGGATAGTTTAGTGAGCAGATGCCCCATGACTGGTTGACCAGGGATGACAGGTCTACATTCAGGTACTGAACCACGATATTGAGTTAAGATCGTACAGGGTTTTAAAGCCCAAATCCACAAATATCTGTGTCAACTTATTTCACCAATCAGGATTTAGGGACAGGAGGTTTTCATGGGAACATATCTTTGTTGTAAGCCTATCCTGTTTCCCTTGGTTGTGCTATTCAACTGTGGCAGAGGACTTTCCTTTTCTCATACTCATGCTTTGTCAGGAGGATGGGAATTGTCTCACACTCATGTCTTAACATGCCATCCAGGATGCCAGTTACCCAGTAAATGTTTCTTTTTGACAAGTAGGATATCAGTTCCCAGGGAGGTCTTGGAAACTTAAACTTTACTCTTTTCCACTATTCAAAACATAAGTCTTATTCCAAATAGTTTTTTATATTGATGTAGTAGTCTCTTTTGGTTGGGCTCCATCCAGGGGCAGCTGATACTACAAATACCTATACGTAGGTGCAAGAAGAACTGTTGGATGGTTGGTTCTAGTCTAAGCTTTTTGTGGGTAACTACACAAAATAATTCTACTGACTTCCATTATGATTGGTTCCCCAGGGCACAGAACATAAAGAATATACAATGAGTCTTGGCATTAGAAAGTTTCCAAGTAACAGAAGAAACATGATTAAAGGTTCTTTATAATGTCAGGATATCCAGGTTACAATTACCTAGGCCTTAACATTTAAATTAAGACTTAACATTCTATCTAGAACATAAAAATGGTCTGATTTTTTTTTTTAAACGGGCAGGGGTTAACAAGGTTTACAGTTACCATTAATATCATGTCTTTACCAGTGTATGTTTGCTCTGTGTAGGGTCATCCTGGGAAAGAAGGCCAGTCTGGAGAAAAGGGTGCCCTGGTAAGTTACAGAGCATCTATTGAGGGTCCTGTCAAATTATAAGTGCTTTTGATATAATAAGCAAGTACACCTGTGATAGCTAACTATAATTTTATGATAACCAATTTAGAAAATTGACTCATAATTTTTGTATAAAGAATTCTCATGGTGGCAGAACTTTAGTCTACATATTTAGTATACATAGAATAAATTATCATAGTTACGATGAATTCTAATCAGAATTACTGAATCTCTATTAATTATTTATATAAATATTAAATTTTTACCTAGTATTTCCTGAAACCTTTATATGACAAAACTGCAGCATATGAATGAGTAGTTTTGCCAATGTAAGTTATGTTACATACATTTAAGTCACAATGAATCTTTTTCAGGGTCCTCCTGGTCCTCAGGGGCCTATTGGTTATCCTGGTCCCCGTGGAGTAAAGGTAAATGCTAAATTATTTTCACACTATTTCATTTCTCAGTGAAGTGTTGTTGTCCTTCATGTTTCTATTTGTTCCATAGGGGGCAGATGGTGTCAGAGGTCTCAAGGGCTCTAAAGGCGAAAAGGTAACATATGATTTTAAGTTATTTTAACTTCTAAGCATCCAGTGTATAAAAATTAAAGTATGAACAGTGGGCTTTTTTGTTTGTTTCTCAAAATACATAAAATAATTACTTATAAGCCAGACACTGAGTGTACAAATTTATCTCAGGACCCATAAAAAAGAAATTTGGTGTCCCAGAGTGAGAGCTAAATTGTAGCACAGATGCCAGCAAATGCCACGAGTGTGCACTGAATTCCTTTTAAATACATGTGTTTGACTTGATTAAACCTTAAGTTTGTCAGTCTGCATGGATTGGCTATGACACATGGACAATTTCCAGTTATATGTTAATAGGGCTTGTTTTGTCTCTACTAGCCCCCCCCCCCAAAAAAAAACCTCATAAGCTAAAACAAATAGAAAATATAAAACATTTGTGTGTGTGTGTGTGTGTGTGTGTGTGTGTGTGTGTGTGTATGTGACTGGAAAAGTCATGTCTTCTTACCTGATGCTGTATTTGAAGCAACAATATTATTGGAAGGAAATAAAATGAAGACCAAGTAGAGGAAGATGAAGGTGCCTAATAAAGGATAATAAAGGTTATGGCTTAGGAGATTTCCTATTTTCCTTAAAGAAAAGTGCACTTAGAAGATTTCCTATTTTCCTTCAAGATTTAGATTCATTTAGTAAATATAATTGCACATCCCAAAATTCTTTAAAGGTAAGTTTTCAATGATAAACAGTTACTTTTAATAATCAGGATCAGGTCAAATTCTTATTAAAATTGTGTAAATATTCAAGCATAAATTACAAACACAAAGTCTGGCTTATTAGTAGTTTTGTTGAAATAAATATAAATATCTAAGGGCATTAGCAGCACACTTCTTACACGGAAGTGCCAAGAAATTATTGGTTACCTTGAATTTTGTTGGTTTCCAAGGAAACAATAAAACAAATGGCCAATAATTAAAAGTTTAAATTAGAATCAACATTCTGAACTCTGATTATAATATCATCTAGAATAAATGTCAAAGAGGGAAACTTTTTTTCCATTTTTTATACTTTATCTTTAAATCTAAATTTGTAAATGCTCTACCTTTGATCCTACCTAGGATAACAGATAAATAATTTATTCTTTATCTAAAATTTGAGGATTTTAGGTAAAATAATTAAGATTGAATAGTAGCTTATATAGCCCATTGTAGAATAAGAAGAAATGGAAGGACTGTCAGAGGGCAGTGTAGCTTCTTTGGAAGGAGCTTCTCTAGAACAGTACTACTAAGGAACTGAATCCCAAAGTCAATAAAAATATTCTCCATATTCTGTAAGCATACTCGTAGTTATTAAATGGTGAAAGCAGGAGTTAGTACACAGAGATTATAATTCTCCAGGCTTTTGATTTCATATGTGCCCCAACATCTCCTGTCAGAGGTAAAAAAAAAAAAAAAATACAGATGAATTATTTTGCAGCTCTAACCAAATTAAACATCATCTTTTTGTATTCCTAAAATTAAGATTTGTTAATTTGAGAACCTGATTACTCATAACTTGGAATGTTATTTGTTTAGTAATGACAATCAATGATATGCCTAAAGAAACTGTATTGTAATTTTTCAGTAATTAGAAATATTACTGCCAGAATAACCTTTTTTGTTTTGTTATAAAAAAAACAACTTGAGTAAATATATAAATTGAAGCAAAGCAAAATAAAACCAAACCAGGATTATTCAAAACAATCCTCACAACTGTTACTGATTCTTAGACACAGCACACAGCTTTCTTTAAAGTGAACTTGGCAACTCTATAATTACCTTTGTCTCAGGGAGATAGCAGTGACAGAAATGGATAGGCAGTGAATGGCCAATTTCAGCTCTAAAACCTCTTCTATTGCTCTCAAGGCATTCAGTACACAGAAGGGCCTGCTCTTTAAAAGGCCATGCTGTCACTAGAGACTTGAAGGCATCATGGTTTACTCCTGAGGATAATGTCTGCAGACGTTCACTTTAGACATGTTGTAGGTTTTTGTCACCATATCCAGGTTTAGTCATTGCATTTCCCTGCATCAAAATATTTCATGAGACCATTCAAGGTCCTCAAATTTGTGCAGTAGCTATGTCCTCTTTTTCTTTTAAAGCTAAATATCATTTCATCACATATATTAGCTATTTTTGTCTGTACATTAGTATACCAATTTGATTGCTACTATATTTTTGCTATTATGCCCACAACTATAGGTGAATAAATACATCCTCTAGATCCTGTATCCATTTAACTTGTACATATTCAGAACTAAATTTTTCACTTTAATTTATAATTCTGTAGTCCATCCAATTTTTGTTTTCCCATACAGCACAGAATTTCAGATAGCTTTACACTCTCGTAAACACATACATTCTTTACACATACTTAGTGGTTATCTTCCCAGTAGGTCTTATTTTCGTTTTTCTAATGATTAATGATATTGATAGTTAATGATCATTCCTTAATGTATGTAAACATCTTTTATATTTGTTTTCTCATATTTTGTGAGTTGCCTCACTATTCTGCCTTCAATGTCTTTTGAGAAACATTAAAAACTACTACAATAAAACCAAGGGTGAAACAATGAAAAGGTTTTGTTGGAGGCCATGATTTCATTAGTGTCAGTCAACTATAATGGGGAAGCTATAACAGATAGGACTCGATTGTATAGTGGGGACATGGCAGGAACTCGAGGCTGATTACCATGCTCAAATGCTGCCTTAGTGAACTCCTGCCAAAGAGGCCACACCTTCTGAATGCTCACAGTCTTCAAAACAAAAGGAACAAATATTCAAAGCATGAGTCTTGGGTTCACATTTCATGTAGTTCTTATAGTTGAAATGATGACTTTTTCTTGGCCTTTATATAATTTAAAAATTGCCAACTGAAACGAATATTTTTTCATATGTTCACTTAGTGCTTATTGGATATCTTGGTTCCTAACTTGTCAAAGAGATTTAAAATGGATCTATTGACTAAGTAGGAATGATTATTGGTTCTATCACATAGTGGAAACAATGGCCTATTGTGATTAAGTGTAAAAAGGCATATTTTTGTCATAATAGATATTTTGGCGCACAACAAGGAAAAGTTAATTTTATTAAAGAAATTTAACTCAAAGAGAATACCAAAACAGAATTATGAGTTGAGTCTTCAGTTAAAAATATGACTGGGCAAGAACAAAAAGGAGTGAACCCCAGGTGTGGTATGGTACAATAACTCTGTAAGCCCAGTCTTTGGAACTCAACCCCAGGGCATGGATGGCAATGGAATGACTGTTAAGTTAAAGGGCAGAAGAAACGATTAAAGATCAAAGCATGTAGTGTGCAGGGGCTAACTTAAACTCATCATTGAAATACTTTCATCTTTTTTTTTAATTTTATTATTATCCTTTAGAAACATCCTTAATCTCTTTTGTTTTCAATTTTGTTTTATTCATTTTCTATACAATATACACATTTCTCCTCCCTCCATCTGTCCCAGCTCTTCTCCTACCTCACCTCTTCCCCAAATCCACTCCTCCTGTTTCCCTTTGGAAAAAAATAGACCTATCATGGGTATCAACTGATGACAGCATAACAATTACAGTAAGACGAGGCACCAAAACCCTCAAAACATGGCTGCCTGAGGCAAGCCAGCAGGAGTGAAAGGCTTCCAAATGTGGGCAAAAGAGCCAGAGAGCCACCCAATCCCACTATTAGGAAGTATTTTAAAATTAAAATAGAGTGATCATTTTTTTGTATGTATTTAAAAGGTCATTTTATATATGTGTAAATGTATACATATATTCATGCAATAATTAATGAAAAAGAGACCAGAACTTGAAAGAGACAAGGAGGGGGTATATGTGAAGATTTGGAGGGAGGAAATGGAAAAGGGAAATAAATAACTATAATACGATCTTAAAAATAAAAGAAATATCCAAAAAGTGAGGATAAAACATTGATTATATAGGGAGGGTTCTGTGTCCAGTAGGTCTTGGGAGAAGACATAAATATGGCCAAAATACATTATACAAACTTCTCAGAGAACTACTAAAACTGTGTGGTATTCTATCTTCATCTATTGTTGGTACGAGAAAAAAAAACTATCTTCAAAATGCTTTACATGACTTTTAACACAATAAATTTTTATTTAAACTAATACAAAAATGCAAATCACTTTGTTTTCCTTGAAATTAATGAAGCAGTAAGGTTATCTCTGAAACTTTCAAATTTCCTTATGAGAAGTATAAAATATTTGCATAGTCAAACTGTCTCTTGTATCTGCAAAAGGATGCTCACATAGAGCTTCATCTTTCTGAACAAGGAATGGCAAAACTGTCAATCTCTGTAGAAAGGGGAATTGAGAATTTGCTTATTCTTCACCAGATAACACAACACAGATTAGAGACCAATTTGAGATACAAGATATTTATTAAATGCAAATTATATAAACCATAAATATTCTTTCTTCTTTTATTATATTTTATTATTTAAAATATTTTAAAATTTAAATATACTTTGATTATATTCTTCTGCTCCTCCAAGTCTTTTTAGATTCTCACCTCCTTCTTACTCTCCTAACTTTAAGTTCTGTCTCAAACTAACAACCCCTCCAAAACCAAGAAAACAAAATGAAACAATATGCAAACAGAAAAGAAAACAAAACAAGAAAGTTGGCGCCAAATTGTAATTAATAAAAATACACAGAGCATTATGGAGTCCATTATATGTTGGTCAACTACTCATGAACATGAGTGTTTGACATCCCCAGTGCCAGTCCATTGGAAAAAACTGAACATCATAAATATCCTTATGTACAAATGAGTGACTTAGGGCAAAAACATTTTCTCAAGTTCATTAATTTATGTTAATTAAAATTATTTAAATATTACTTTCTGTTTAAATATTTTAAAGAATTTCTAACATAAAAAGAATAGCTATTTTCTTTAAAAGACAAGGAAGACATAGTGAATATTTATGTGAAAACTTCTTTGACATATACTCAATCATTGGTATGATGGTAGGACTCTGGACATAGGGAGCAGTAGGTCCGGGGTAGAACAGAGGAGGCATTGTTTCATGACTGGAATTTTATATATCTCAGGATCTTCTTCTAATTATTATATTCATTTTATATAGGTTTATTTTGGGTGATTCAAATTACTAATTAAAGTTTTCTTTATTCGTGTTATCTTTTAGGGTGAAGATGGATTTCCAGGATTCAAAGGTGACATGGGTCTTAAAGGTGACAGAGTAAGTAAAAAGAAACTTTAATCTCTACATTTTTAACACACTGCATGTTTTATTTAAGTCTTCTACTGCTGAGATAAAACACCACGGTCAAAAGAAACTTAAACAGAAAAGGGTTTATTTTCCTTACAGTTACAGGGAAATGTCTCTCACTAATAGACCTTAGGGAAGCCTCGAAGCAGGGGAGGAACTTGAAGGCAGAAGCTGATACAGAGGTTGTGAAAGATTGCTGCTCAGTTCCTTCCTCTTAACAGCTTGGTTAGTTTGCTTTCTTACTGCACCCAAGACTATTGTCCCAGTCGTCCAACAAACCTTCCACATCCGTCTTCAATGAAGAAAACAGACCTAAAATACACAGATAAATTTGGTATGGATACTTTCTTAATTGAAGTTCTTTTTCCAGAATGACTCTAGCTTGTTTCTAATCAACATAAACACTAGATAGCATAATGTACACATATATTTTTTCTTAGCATTAAATACAGAACACAAAGGTTAAATGAAATATCAGAGACAGTTCGCTTCAGTTCTTATGTAAAGACTGAGCAATATAATGTTTGTATAGACAGTATAGTGACAAGGTTTTACTATATGGTGTTTAAATTTTAAAGGAGCATGTAAATGTATGTATGTGTGTATGTATGTATGTATGTATGTATGTATGTATGTATGTGTACAAATTGGGTTCTTTTCTAATAAAAACCATCATATTAAAAGCATAGATTTTAATGGAGAAAGAACTTAAAACATTTGCCTTCTAGAAATTTGACAGCTTCGTGTTCGATGCTAGATAATTTTATTCAACTATACATAAAAAAATTCTTTATACATACTTTTCCTTCAACTTTGCTTTAGTTTTTGTTTGGAGACAGCAGCTTACTCTCTAGTCAAAGCTAGACTTGCACTTACTATGCTGCCCTGGTTGGCATCAAACTCATAAAGACCACTCACCTCTGCCTTCTGAGTGCTGAGATTAAAGGCATGAACCACCCTGCATGCTTGATGTGCTTTTAAGAAAAAGCTATGCTTAATAGAGATTTCAGGTTATGTGTACTAAATGCATTTCTATGTAGTGTTGAAGATGTAATTCTGAATTTTGAAAATGCTAGACAAGCATTCTCCTACTGAGTTATATAGCCAAATATATTTTTGATAGTCTCACCTCAACAATGGATTCATTACGCTCTAACCTGATCAACATCTCTATAAAATTGAGAATCACTGTTCATGGCAGTTTCAGAATAGTATGGTCAAATGACTAGAAGAACAGAATGTGCTTTTATTTTAAATTTTGTGTATTTATTATGAACTCTAATGCTTGATTTTCATACTGTGCAACTTTCATGCATCTTAATTTTTATGATTTTCAGAATTTCAGAGTGTGAAGTTAGTGTTTTTTATACCATTTATATCTGGTAATAATTTATTTTGAAATAGATTGACTGACTTATAGCACATTAAATACATTTCAGAGAACATTTATTTTATAACTCATATAAGTATACAATCTATCTGAGCAAAGAAACAAACCTGAGAGTAGTTGGGATTCTGTGAACTTCATGTGAAGGCCATACAGTATGGAAGACAATTGGTCCCAAATGAAGACTTTTGTGTTCTCAATGATAGTTTTCAAAACTGCTTTCTAATCTCTGTTCTTCATTCTTTCTCTCTCTTCTTCTCCCCTTTTCCTTCCCGCCTCCCTCCCTCCTTCTCTCCCTCCCTCCCCCCATTTCTTTCTCCTCTCTTTCATCCCACATATATGAAGCAATTTGGTAGTATATATGTTACCACCAAGCTCTCCACAACTTCTTGAATATTATGCCAAATTCAGGTATTTACTCAGTAATGAAATGCTTGTTGATGTCAAACTATTTCAACACCTTCTCAAAAGCAGGCAAACCAACAAATGAAACATAATGTAATAAACCAAGACTCAAAAATCCTGATTCTCTAAGCATCTCTACATTACATATCTGTAGGTGTTTGAAATGGATATACAATGTTACTTTACATTTCAGGGCGAGGTGGGTCAAGTTGGCCCAAGAGGAGAAGATGGCCCTGAAGGCCCCAAAGGCCGTGCAGGCCCAACTGGAGACCCAGGTCCCTCTGGCCAAGCAGGAGAGAAGGTCAGTTGTCATTTATCTTGCTGGTTATACACTGTAGAGTGTTCTGAGTTATTATAAACGAATACATTACTAATGTACAGTGTTTGTATTCAGTCTGTAGATATCTTGGAATAATGACAGGGCACTGACTCCTGAGCTGGCCTCATTTGTCTTTATTCTCCTGTCTTAGTTGGGGTTTTACTGCTGTGAACAGACACCATGACCATGACAACTCTTATAAGGACAACATTTAATTGGGGATGGCTTACAGGTTTAGAAGTGCAGTCCATTATCATCAATGCAGGTACATGGCAGCATCCAGGCAGATGTGGGCTTGGAGAAGTTTAGAGTTCTATCTCTTGTTCCAAAGGCAGCTAGCAGAAGACTGACTTCCAGGCAGCTAGGGAAAGGGTCTCAAAGCCCATACTCACAGTGACACACTTACTTTAACAAGGCCACACCTCCTACTAGTGCCAGTCCCTAGGCCAAGAATATACAAACCATCACACCTTCCATGGCTAATCAGGAAGTTTTAAACTTACCCATATTCATTTTAGGGTATAAATGTCCTAAATATCAAAGAAACAGTGAATGATGGCTTACTTGTTGTGTCAGACCAAAACCAAATCATGTTTGTACCACGAATGAACTGGGTGTTCTATTTGTACATAAATGTATATTCATGAGGTATTAATTAAGGTATATAAATAGATATAGATATATACTAATAAAGTATAAATAGCTTTTCTATCCTATTGTTAAAATTCATATAATTTCTCATCTTTGTCTAAATATTTTTCTTCAGTAATACCTTACTTTCAGGAAAATAAAGAAATTCTATTATTCACCATAAAATTATAATATTTTCACCTGCATACTTTCGGTCTTAAAAGGAAGATGTGTTACTATTGTGTAGAGACTGTGAGGACAATAATGACAGTCTGTCCCACCTGTAATCACTGATGTGCCAGTTTTACAGGGCTCATGTATGGAAACCATTGCCTTTACTGAACTGATCAGCACTGTAGTATTTAGTCAGTGGGGGAAGAGATTCTAGAAAGAGAAGGCTTGAATGCCCTCCTCCTCTTCCTCCTTTTCCTCCTCCCCCTCTTCCTCCTCCCCCTTCTCCTCCTCTACTTTTTTGGTGTTCACTGTCACTTGATCAAATTTTTTGATGACATTCTTCTCTTCTCAGATGTAACCTTCTCAGATCTAAAAATGATCTCAGATATTACTCTAAGGCAATTCTCCATATATAGCATCTCACTGTTACATGTTTATTTTCTGGCATTTATAACATCATCATCATTTAAAAGAATACAAGTTATCTATCTGGATTCATTTAAAAAGAATTCTAAAGTGAATAATGTGATACAGTGTGATATAGTAATTAATATAGAATGCAGATTGCTTTGTGATCACTAGAGATTTTCATTTGCCTTGAAATCGGTGGTATAAAATCATGAAATAAGCTATGGTAGCTTAATATATCCAAGGGGACATCATTAAAAGCAAGCTTTGTGGGGCTTGTTTGTATATACTCCATGTAGGAATTGCTTAGCTATGCAGGTTCAGTTGTAACTCATGGAACTTTTTACTTCAATCTGTAATGACAAGGTCATATGCCATGTTCTTGTCTAATTTTTTCCACCAAAACTTTGGTTTTTCTTTTAAATGTCTTGTTTATATTTTAACATTGCACATATAAATTTTGGCTTGCATTTGCTTCTACTTTTTTTTTTGAAAATGGGTATTTTAAATAATGGTAATGATTGTGCTAAAGTTTTTAAAAATTAATGCAAAAAGATTCTGTATTATTTATTTATGATTTTGTTATAAAATGTGTTGTGCAGAACTCCACAAATATTTTAGTCAATTCATTTATCTAGTTTGTACTTGTAATGCTTTTTGTCTTTCTTTTTTCTTTTTCTAAAGGAAGAATTATTTGGGGACAAATTTATCAGAAAAACTTCTTAAGCTACAGTATTAGTTCCACATTTCTGGAATTTGTTGTAATATAAATTTGTTTTAAAATTTTCAGACAGAGCGATAAATTCATTGGACCCCAAAAGTATAGTTATATATACAAGTACCCATTTAGAAGAATAACACTACATATAATTGTCACCATTCACTGAAGCTCTTAATACATCCTGAATATATTAACCCAGATTTGCCCAGTATTTCTATAAATTAATGTTTTCTTAAAATTTAATTAGTAGTTACCAAACATAATTATTTAGATTTTAGATAATAAAAATTGTCTAGTATTTTGATTTATAGTTACAATATAATAAAATAAATAAATTATCATCAAGATTTATTTTAACTGGAATGATAAGTTCCAAATGTATTTCCAACTATTTTATCTAACATGAACTCATGCTTAATTAAAGAGATATGTATCTTTTGTTAGGCTTTATGATTTACAAGTACATGGGAATTTTTCCCCTAAGTTACTATCCTCCCCAAAGAAGATACAATAATAGTTCTTAGGTATTTGTTTTAGGTAATAATAGTTGTTAGGTATTTTTTTTTCATGAAAATACTGTGAGATGAACATCTGCATTATTTCAAATTCAGATTCTTTGTTCAAATATCCAGAAAATTGTTACTGAAACAATTCTGTATAGGATGTTTATTTTTACCCTTGTGTTTTTCATAATTTTAGGGGAAACTTGGGGTTCCAGGATTGCCGGGATATCCTGGAAGACAAGGTCCAAAGGTAAATTATTTGAACATTATTTGTCTATGTGATATGAAGTTAAATTAACAACCTAAATTTGGAAACTTAGTTTCAGACATGGAAAAAAAAGAAAGAATAAAATACATTTTTCTTCAGTTAAATATTTATCACCAAATTTCAAAACCACACTTGTATAATAAAGCACACATACACACACACACACACACACACACACACACACACACACACACAAAGCAAGTATGCTTTGGAGAGCCTTGATTATGTTATGTCTTGGAGAAATTCTGGACACAGGGTCATTATGAAGGAAAAGTTTAGTTAAATTCCTTTGATAAGTTGGAATAAGGATGTATAAGGGAGGAAAACTGTAGTTATATAGTAGATGTTATATGGAAGATAGCATTTTATTTTATTTTATTTTTATTACTGTGTGGTGTGAACTATTTAATTTATATTCATTTATTTTCTTGTGTATGTACATGTGTGTTCACATTCCAAGGCACATATATGGAGGGCAGGGTACAGCTCTCAGTAATCATTTCTTTCTTCCCACTACGTAGGTCCGGGCATCAAGCTCTAGTTTTCAGGCTTGGTGGAAAGTGCCCATGACCAGTGAGCTGTACAGCTTGCTCTGCTCCATTATTTTAAAAGTATTGATTCTCATTTGTACCAACATTCATGTCCTAAGAGTTTTCTAACAAATATTTGGTGAGTTAGAACAATAGAACAGCTCACCATTGCCTTTCTTAAGACCAGAAGTCAGTTTTCTGTTAGGACCATATACTCTGCACTAACACTAGGAGGGATGTCCTGGCCACTTGCTGTTTATGCTACCTCCGGGATTCTCCAGCTTGTGGATTCATCCTTCTGAGCCTTTCATTTTTAAATGGTCCTTTTGTTCATTTCTTTCTGTAAGTGTCTCCTAAGGATATTAACTTGTCTTTGTTTTATTTTGTTTGTTTTTTATTAGGTATTTTCTTTATTTACATTTCAAATGTTATACAAATTTCTGGTTTCCCCTCTGAAAACCCCCTATCCCCTTCTCACTTCCCCTGGTCACCAACACACCCACTCCCACTTCCTAGTCCTGGCGTTCCCCTACACTGGGGCATCAAACTTTCACCAGACCAAAGGCCTGTCCTCCCATTGATGACCAACAAGACCATCCTCTGCTGCATATGCATCTGTAGCCATGGGTTCCTCCATGTGTACTCTTTGGTTGGTAGTTTAGTACCTGGGAGTGCTTGGAGGAGGGTTGATTCATATTGTTGTTCCTCCTATAGGGCTGTAAGCTCCTTCAGCTCCTTGGGTTCTTTCTCTAGCTCGTCCAGTGGGGACCCTGTGCTCATTCCAATGGTTGACTCAGAGCATCCACCTCTATAATTGTGAGGCACTGGTAGAGCCTCTCAATAGACAGCTATATCAGGCTCCTGTCAGTAAGCACTTTTTGGCATCTACAATAGTGTCTGGGTTTGGTGACTGTATGTGGGAAGGGTGTCCAGGTGGGGCAGTCTCTGGATGGCTTGAAGATTTTTAATGTATCATCTTATTATAAGATATAATATAACATTTTATTATATGCTTTTCAGTCAATAAAAGTGATATTACAGGTTTCAGAAGTTTTTTACTTGCTTTTATCTTTTGGTGTATATAGTGTAACCAACTGTACCACTCAAATTTCAGTTTGTCATATATAAATATTTATAAACGTTTTAATAATAAAATAGCTTTTTGATTGCCTGCTTATTTTGAAACATGGAATTTTCTTTACCTTATAAAAACAGTGATTGACCTGCCTTGATATATTGACAAATTGTTTTGATAGCTATAGAATTAATACATAAACTTTATATTGGTATTGCAAACTTTATATGCCCCAATACAGGGGAATGCCAGGGCCAAGAAGTGGGAGTGGGTGCCAGGGGAGCAGAGCAAGGGGAGGGTATAAGGAACTTTCGGGATAGCATTTGAAATGTAAATTAAGAAAATATGTAATAACCACCCCAAAATAATTAATACATAAACTTTAATTAATTTTTGGATGGATCTTCCTTTTTAAAAAGATGGTACTTTGTTATATAGTCCATGGCAGCATAGAACTCCCAGTCATCCTGGTTCAGCCCCAGTGTGCTTGAATTACAGGCATGTACCATCATATTTAGCACATGCTTTTAGATATATTACATTAGATGTATCTCTGTATTAACATATTTTCTTAACTTTTCTATTTTATCCACTAATCATAGCAAGTATGGGAGATCCAGGAAATTCTAATTATGCTAAAGCCTCTAGTATGTGTTAATAAACTTCATAGATGTGGGTGGGAAAACTTCTCCAACTTGTCAACTGAATACCAGTTTTCACTCATTTTCAGATAGAGGATATATTAGGCTTGCCATGTGATTTGGTTTTCATGCTTCCAAAAATCCATTTATTTCCTACTCAATAAGATGTAGTTTTAAAAATGGTACAAGAGTCATTAAAATGTTTTTCAGTTTTAAAATGATAGTCATTTCTTTTCCATCTTATTTGTAATATATTGCTCTGCATCCCATTTGCACTCTTTTCAAACATTAGAAATTCACAAATGTTATATCTTTAGAGATCTATTTGTTCCACAACCCAAATCCATAAACTATTTCTATTTTATGTTGTGAATTCTTAATCTGTTTACTGAGATGCATAGCAATCATGATATTCTATCCTTTTGATTTAAAAATGATAGGAAACAGTCGTAATATCATTTGAATGAGCATAATTGTGTCTTGTGAGTTTACATGAAGTTATAATGTATTCCATTTTGCTGGTATCAATTCTTTGATCGGTATTCTCCAAATACTTACTATTAAAATGCAAGAGCTGATAAAAGGAAAATATTTCTTCTTACAGTGAGAAAATGCTTTAACCTCAATGCCTGCATGTTAGGCATCTCTATTCCACACCACTTTCCCTCCTAACTCCCAATTGTTAGGCAGTGATAAGAATATTTGACTTCTTATTTAAAACAAAACTTGGTGATGGTCACATGAGAGATCAAAGAAACCATTAAGGTGTTTTTTTTTTTTTTCCTATATANTCAGTCACCAAACATAGACACTATAGCATATGCCAGCAAGATGGTGCTGAAAGGGCCCAGATATAGCTGTCTCGGGGGAAAATATACCAATGCCTGGCAAACATGGAGGTGGAAGCTCACGGTCAGCTATTAGATGGAACACAGGGTTCCCAAGGAAGAAGGAGCTAGAGAAAGTACCCAAGGTGCTGAAGGGGTCTTCAACCCTATAGGTGGAAGAATAACCATGAACTAACTAGTACCCCCTGGGCTCGTGTCTCTAGCTGCATATATAGAAGAGGATGGCCTAGTTGGCCATCAGTGGGAAGAGAGGCCCCTTGGTTATGCAGACTTTATATTCCCCAATACAGGGGAACGCCGGGGCCAAGGGGTGGGAGTGGATGGGTAGGGGAGCAGGGCCGGGAGCAGGGGGGTATAGGGAACTTTCTGGATAACACTTGAAATGTAAATAAAGAAAATATTTAATAAAAGTTGAAAAAAAAAAAGAAAGAAAGAAAGTGAAGGCTTCAACTACTTTTAAATTGTAATATGTAATTTTTCCTCTCCATTTAAAACTTAATTATTTGCTCTTGTGTGAATCATAAGATAGTAAACACAAAATATATTGAAAATCAAGTCATACAAGCAACACTCTATACCCTTTACATCATTATATGATTCAGTACTGAAATTGAACATGTTCTTAACTAGCTTGTTTGCAAAAAAAAAAAAAAAAAAAAAAAAAAAAAAAAAAAAAAAAAAAAAAAAAAAAAAAAAAAAAAAAAAAAAAAAAAAAAAAAAAAAAAAAAAAAAAAAAAAACCCAAAAAAACAAAAACAAAAAAACATTTGCTTTATTCAAGTGACAGCAAAGTTCACCACCTAAGGGTATATAAGTGAATGTTCTTTTGTCCATTCAAACATCCAGCTTCAAATTTTTCTCCATCATTAAGTGTGAGTCAACTGTAGAGGCCAGTGATATGATTTCTAACTGCCTATCTGAAAGTTTTTTAGTATCAGAAAGTCCAGAGTTCTACTTCCAAATTTTATAAGCATTACAGTATATCCCAATTTATTTCAGCTATTTTTCACTTTTGAGACATTATTTTGGGGAGATATCCAATGTAAAGAAGTTAATTTAAAAACACAAAATCAAAAAAATCAAAGAATATTTCTGTACCCCCTTAATACAAGGAGATGTGTATAAGTTCTAAAAGTCTGCTATTCTCTCAGGCATCTTACACAATATTGAATTTCCTTATGCAATGGTTTAAATAAGAAACATAGATTTGTAGAAACTCCCACCCCACATCTACAGAATTTTTAGAGTAATATTTACAAAATTTTGGAAAAGAGTTTAAATTTTTATCTTTTCTATTTATTTATTTAATAAAGACATAAACCTGCTTGAATAATAATGAAAAAAAAAAAAAAAACTTCTGAGAAATGTTTGGTCATATGCCCAATATGAAATGGAGGGATTTTATTTTGGGGATTAAGTTCTGTTTCACTAGTAAAATATAGTCATTTATATTAAGTGTGCTTATGGGATTGTCACATTTCTAAGCTATCATTGTTTATTATATAATATTATCACTTTATAACCCACATTTCCTTGTTGATGAATGCTGAACTTTTTTTCTGATCTCCACAAACTTCAAAGTATTAAGATGTATTAATAAATCATTATTCTTCTGGCAACAACAAAATAGCCTCAGAGTACAAGACATTACCTTGCTTTACTCCAGTGCTGGTGGGAAGCAAAAGATATGAATTTAGGTCTTTGGAATTCCAAACACATATGTCTTCCTTATGTTACCAAGCAAAAACGACCACCATATTCAAAACCACTTAGAAAATGTAAATAAAGCTTTTCATGTTATATGATATAATAAAGTTTAAAAACAAAAATAGCTCCATTGAAGAGGTATTAATACAAATGTATTAACATTAATTAAGGAAATATTTTAGGTTGTTTCTGCCCTTTATGAAAATATGATTTTCATTTAGAGTTGGAAAAATGTATGAACTAATAAAATATAATCTATTTTTACAGAAAATATCCTTTAATTTCTATTTAATTATAAGAAATTTAGTTTAATATTTTAATTTTAAATTTAATACTAAATTTTTTTTATCAATTCATGCTTGCAGGCTTTCAGATGTCACTGTAAGTTCACTTTCAAATGCAAGAAGGGACCTTGTGTAGTGACTAAAATACAATTGATCATATATTTTTTTTAAGCTTTCAAAAAAAGCACATGCTTTTTATTTAAATACTACCATCTATGACCAAATCAATGTTTTCCAAAATAAATGGAGCTTGTGACATAAAGAAGGAAATTGTCATATTCATTGATGTTTATTTTTCTTCTTTCAGGGATCCACTGGATTTCCTGGATTTCCAGGTGCCAACGGGGAGAAAGGTGCCCGGGTATGGTGCATAAGTATATTGTCCCAAGATGAATAGTGAAAATGTCCCTCCTTGAGTCCCCGATTCTCATCCCCTTTTACTGTGCTACACTACACACTGAAATTCTTTGAACTCTCTTTGTCAGGGAATCGCTGGCAAACCAGGCCCCCGGGGACAGCGTGGTCCAACGGTGGGTACTTAGTTTTACTATAGTGACTTACATTTCGTTGTTAGTCTCCACCTGTTTTTCGATGTGCTTGGCACTGGGTCAGTTTTTTTCTTCTTGTCTCTTATGTAGGGTCCTCGAGGTTCCAGAGGTGCCAGAGGTCCCACGGGAAAACCTGGTCCGAAGGTATCATCCGAACTTATTCTGTCTGATTTGTGTTGCAAATCCTTGTAGAGGAAAAAAGTCTGAGTGGCAGAATCACCTTAAACTTTGTTTTTATACTTTTCCTTCTTTTTTTGTTTTGTTGCCAGGGTACTTCAGGTGGTGATGGCCCTCCTGGTCCTCCAGGTGAAAGGGTACGTATAGCACATTTTTTTTTGTGAATACTTTTGTAAGCCTTTAAATTCTGTAAAAGGGTACATAAGTCTACCAAACACATTCACCTACAGGCTCTTAGTTTTTATAATTCCTTTCCACTGCCAATTTAAAATCTTGCTAGGTGAAGTGCAAACAATTTTTATAGAAATAAGAAAAATAATGTGTATAATTGGCTGGAGGTATGACATTGCAACAAAAACAGATGCTCTTTGAAATATCCTTTGATTCCCACGCTTTTCCCCGTGTTCCATGTTAGTGGTCAATTTGTCTCGGAGCTGGCAATAGCATTATGTTGGTAAAATGCAAGTACCAGTAGCCATTAAGTCACGATCAATATGCATTCGAGGCAAGATAAAACATCTATTCCAGTAAATAAAAAAACTATTTAGTAAATTGATTTTCAGTTGATATGAAGCAAAGCCAAATAGAGATGAACAACCAGGACCTTGGTTTGACTGCTTTGGCAAGAGAGAGAACAAGCATTATTAGAGCAAGACTTTTTTTTTCCCCCAACTTTGTTTTTTATTAGATATTTTCTTTATTTACATTTCAAATGCTATCCTGAAAGTTCCCTATACCCTCCCCACACCCTGCTCTCCTACCCACCCACTCCTACTTCTTGGCCGTGGTGTTCCCCTGTACTGGGACATATAAAGTTTGCAAGACCTAGGGGCCTCTCTTCCCAATGATAGCCGACTAGGCCATCTTCTGCTACATATGCAGCTAGAGACACGAGCTCTGGGGGTACTGGTTAGTTCATATTGTTGTTCCACCTATAGGGTGAAAGCCAAGACTTTTGGATTTAAAAGTCTATATCACTTCAAAAAGGATTATGATCAGTCTTAGTTTTATTTTTTCATTTTTTCATTTTTATTGCTTATTTTATTTACTTACATTTGAAATGTTATCCTCCTTCCCAGTTTTCCTTCAACAAAACCCCTATCCTCCCCCTGCTTCAGTGAGGGTGCTCCCCCATAAAACCTCCACTCAAGCCTCAGCAACCTAGCATTCACCTATTTCTGGCTCTTAGTTTTATATAGTGACTTCATGTATTATTAATCTTATGTCATTTTGTAGATCTTTCGGGTGTAAGATGTACAATTCTTTATGAGTGCTTGGACTTCCGTGTATGTGAATGGCAGTGTAGGTGCAGATGTTAAAGGACAACCTCTGAGATGGTTTCTGGTTTTGTTTTGTTTTGTTTTTGAGTCATGTTCTTTTTATTGTTTTTCTGCTGTGTGCTGGCTTGTTTGGCCCAGGTGAGTCCTAGGATTCATCTGCCTGTGCTTTCTATCTTCCCATGAGAATAGTGAGATTACAGATGCAAACTTGGATGTCGAGCTTTTTATAAGGGGTTGTGTGGCTCAAACAGAAGTCTTTGTGCCATCTTCCCAGTACATATTTTCGACATTTTTATTTGTAACTTGAAAGTTGATGTGTCACAAATGGAAAAAGGAAACACCTGTGATGGATAACTGGGAACTGATCATAAGAATTTGATTTTCTAAACAAAAGGTGAAGTGAAATTTAGGTTCTATTTGTAAGAAAATTAAAAGAAAATGAGCATATAATTAAAATTTCTTTATGGTCTAGTTCATACTTAATTCAATTACTCACTAGGTGTTTTTCTCTCCACATGAATTATTTCCAAATTAAGTGCATTCCTCTCATACAGTTTGAATTCATAAGTAATGTATATATTTGATATATTTGATGGCTCAAGTAATGTTCATAAAAAGATATACTTCATTTAAATGGATGAATCATTAAATTAATAGAACAGTTTAACAAGTCATGTAACAACTGAGTTTTATTATGCCTTAAAACATCAATGAAAGAACATCTTGATTTGCAAAATAGCATGACTAAACAACCTGAGTGAGTACTTAGGAAAAGACATCAAGAGTGACTGTACATTTTGAAGATAAGATTTAAGGGTTATTTTTGTTTGTTTGTTTTGCTTTGCTTTTTTTTTTTCTATTTTTAAACTAGAATGACTGATTTCTAGTAAAGTTATTACTGCCTCTGTATATGGTAATAGGCACATATATCCATATTTCCTCCCCATTTTCTGGCAGGAACTTTAAATACTGTTCAATCTTTTATGTATGTGTTTTTTTAATTAAATTTTAATTAGCATGTAAAGTATTAGATCTATTTATGACATTTCAAAACATAGTTTGTTTTTGTTGACCTAACCTTTTTATCCACACCTTCCTCTTCCTACCGTGTACCTTTCTTTACACAATAACATCTTATTTGTTTCTTTGTCAAGAGTATCGCGTTGCCCATTCCTCCACTCGCTTTTTACCTGGTATGGTCCTAAGAGGCCAGTCTTGCATGTGTACAGAACAAAGACACTAAGTGGGCTCTAACAAGTGAATAGGTCGTGTGTATGTGTGGGTTTGTTTGTGTGCCTCTGTGCATTAGTCATCATAGAGGAGCTCATAAGGTTGAAGTGGAGTGTAGGAAATGTGAGAAGTCGGAGGGGGAACAATATCAGACACACATTCATCAGGTATGAATCACAAATAATTATAAACTACATAAAAATCTTAGTCTTACAATGAAATTTTTTATCAAAAATTTAAGTTCTCATGTAGATTTGGAAGAATAATGGTTTCATGTTTTGAGAGGATAGATGATCAATTTTTAATGTTTGTCCAGTGGAGATTTTGGACCATTATTTTTTCTTATTTATTTATTTTTACATTCCATCTGCTTCCCCTTTCCCACTCCTCCTTCCCACAATTCCTCATCCTTTGCTTTCAGTTATATTATAGATGTTATAAATAAGAAAGGCTTATACTTATTTGTGATGTAGTATTGAATTATAGCACTATTGAAAGTTTTCTTGTGAAGACACAATTGATAACATAAAAAGTAAAGTGTCTTGAATACCTACTTCAGTAAGCTGTTTTCTTGCTTTGCAAACAGTAAGTTTAATATTCATTTTATTACACAAAACATTTGATGTATACTATGTCCCATTTTGTACATCTTCATTTAGGAGATATAATTTTGTGCTTGGCCAGTCCAGGATTAACTTTTTTCTTTTTCTTTTCTCCTATTTTAAGGCATTTTTTTATTAAATATTTTCTTCATTTACATTTCAAATACTATCCAAAGGCCCCTATACCCTCTCCCTGCCCTGCTCCCCAACCAGATTAACTTTTACCAATCCATTTTCTCATTTCTAAAACTATCTCTATAACTGTATGGACTTTATGAATTTTAGAGATGTGCAAATAAAAACTTGAATAATATAACTAATTACATATCAAGCTAGGAGTGGTGTTAGAAATGCCTATTAGGGTAGAATGTTAATAAGAATAATTATAAAGTTCATCTTATCTTGTGTACTAAACTGTGTAATGCAGAGAACATTGCTGAGGAAGAACAGAATTGTCACCCCAGCATGTGGGTACTGCAATGCTTTAGTAATGATCACATATGATTTCTATGTATTACTAGAGACAGAACTCTTTTTGAGTGCATTGGAGTTTTCATTTAGGAGGTTGACTGAAACTTCTTTTGATCTCCCTCTTTATATATGCTTGTGTAAAATATTAAAAGAATATATACTATGAAACTTCTCATATAGATGGATATGCACTATTGCTTTTGATAATTTCTTTTATTTACTTAAAGTTGTTCTTCGACAAGTTTCATATAATTGCACAAGGCATACTGTCCACTCTCCTACAGCTCTCCTCCCAGCTTCCTCCCACTTCTCTTTATCTCCCAGTCCTGCTAAAAATTCGCTTTTCACTTTCAAGTCTGTGCTCTTTTGTTACCCACTGTGAGTAACTAGCATATCTATGGAGAGCTTGGTTTGGAGCTGTCTCTTAGCATCTGTGGGACTCAGCAGGGTTTACAGTGTAAAGATCTTAAATCCCAATCTCCCAAATTCTCTCAGGAGACCATAATTCAGTAAGGAGCCATCTCATGAGCCCAGATGTCTTTTTTTTTTTTTTCAACTTTTATTAGATATTTTCTTCATTTACATTTCAAGTGTTATCCAGAAAGTTCCCTATACCCTCCCCCCTCCCGGCCCTGCTCCCCTAACCATCCTCTCCCACTTCTTGGCCCTGGCTTTCCCCTATATTGGGGCATATAAAGTCTGCATGACCAAGGGAGCCCAGATGTCTTACATGACTGACTATTGTCAAGGCCAGTATTGTATGTGCCAGTTGATGTGACCACACTCGCTTGCTAATACTCATAAGGTTGTGATGAGTCTACTACCTGTCCATATATACTGATACTTCAAACCAGATGTATACATCTTGTGTAGGAATATTAGTATTTTTTATACGAAGCATAAAGACATAGAAATGAAGATTTATCCTTAAATTCCCTCTAATGCTTTTTGTTTTCAGGGCCCTCAAGGACCCCAAGGTCCGGTTGGATTCCCTGGACCAAAAGGCCCCCCTGTAAGTGTAACAGATTCTCTTTTGCTTTATTCAGTGATATTTTCATGCTTTATAGTGATAATTTACAATTTTAATACTTTCAAAATGTAATTATTATTAAAAATCCTTAAAGTAATTTTAAATTCAAATATTAAAGAGTATGTTTTTAGTCTTTTAAGTTCACGTATGTTTGGGGAACATAATTTAGATGTCTTCTGTTAAGGAGTATACTGAGTAAGAACTAGAGTAGTGTAATTGTTGTTCCTCGGTGTCTTTTACAATGAATTCATTTATAAAATGAAAATAATTGTTAAATAGGGCATATATTACATGCTAGCAATTTCCTGTTTTCTTCCAAAATCAAATGGAATCTTCTATGCTTCTTTAATGGGCACATCCTAAACCTCTCCCAATTCTGTGTTACTTAAGAGACAACTTAAGATTTATTGTCACACTTTTATTTCTATAATGTATTTTCATTCAAATTTTTCACTACGTAGACCTGGGTGGCCTGAACTTACTAGGTAGTTCCTCTTACACAGATTTCTGTCTACTTTTGCCTTCTGAGTGCTAGGATTAATGCCATATACTACTATGCCAGGCTATAGTAGGTTCTAAGAAATTTGTATGAAATTTACCTAGTTTAGTGCCTTTTGAATGTTATCACTATTAATCCTCACAAAGTTATTGAGAATACTTTGTTTTAGGACATAAATACTTAAAAGACTATCAGGTAGGGTCAGTTTACTTATTTTCTGTCTGTCATTCACTTTCTTAATGTAAATTATCATGAATTCATACACCTGCTTGGTGCAGAGGTTATGAAATATATTCTGTCCCCAGAAGGAGCAGCACTTTGGACATTGTTGAAGATATAATCTACTTAGATTTTTCTCTCTCTGTCTCATGAGAGATGTCCTAGTCATGGTCTGACTATGCTGTCTGACCAGGGCTAATGTTTGTGAACCATTGCTATAATCTAGGCTAAATAGTCCTCCTCAGACTTACATAATGCTTACATAAACTATTCTGATAAATTAGTCATCTTGAAAATTAAACAAAAATGAAATGTTAAATATGGACACATTTTTAAACATTTTTGGTAGTTTAGGTGGTGTTTTGAGTATGTTTTAAAACTAAACTACTCTGTTTATCACTTTAAATTTATCAAGAAATAATTTCATATGTCCTCAAGAGTTGAAGATCAGCTCAAACAGTTGACATTAAAACAGAATGTTTCTACTGCCTGTATGGAAATTTCTTATGCACTACCTGTATTTTATTTACATGAACAATAATCTATATTGTGCTTCATATTAAAGTAAAATCATAGTTCTTAAATTTGTACATGCATACTTTGTGAGCATTTTCAATAAGTATTTTGATATCATGTATTTAGATAGTTTTTCCCCAAATTATCCAATGATATGTATAGTTTTTCCTATATATTTATTCATTTGCATTCTTATAAACCACATCCATTATAATACAGTCTTGTTGTTAAACAAAACATTGGACTCATTTTTCTTCCAATCTTTCATTGTTTTCTTGACTGTGTTTTCAGTAAGCTTTCCATAATTAATCATGCACTCATGCTTGATTACCGCCAGGCATTAGAGATACAGTGATAATCTTACATTTAACTGTATAGTTTGTTTGAAGAGATGTCACTTTGACCAGAATTATTACATAATATTTTCTGACAAACAAATTTGTAAAGCTTAAAATGAAAGTCTCTGCCATTTTCTGGCATTATTGAATAACATTTGGCACAAAAGACTGTTTTTTGAGACAGACATATAGTATTTAAATCAAGAGATAAACTACTGTCCTACAAGTAATTATTTTGTGTTGTAAAAAAATGTGTAGAAACATACAAAGATTTGGGGCTTGGGATGTTTTATTCAGAATCTGTAAATTTCACACCAATTTGAGACACTCATTTGTTTTTTTGAGGTTTGTTTTTTGGTTGTTTCCTTCCCTCTCAGATTCCCTCTCCCTCCCTCTCTTCCTGTTTTCTTCTGCCACTCTTCCCTCTCTCCTTCCTTCCCTTCCTTCCTTTCTCTCTCTCTCTCTCTCTCTCTCTCTCTCTTTCTCTCTCTCTCTCTCTCTCTCCATTCTTTTGTTAGTCCTTTTCCTTCAAGATGTGGTCTCAACACTATAATGTAGGCTTTACTGGACTCCACTCTTTTCTCTTGTCCCTGTCTCCCAAATATTGAAATT
Source organism: Mus minutoides (assembly GCA_902729485.2). Lineage (NCBI taxonomy): Eukaryota > Metazoa > Chordata > Mammalia > Rodentia > Muridae > Mus > Mus minutoides. Next base: position 84,701 of record LR751083.1, on the reverse strand, counting down.
CCAGGATAAGAATCAACTGAATACAGCTTTTTAATGTCAATGTTAGCACATTTTAGTACTATATAGTTATATAATTTAAGGACTAGTATTAAAATTTGGAACTTGGCTATCATGTTGCAGTAAATCTATTTTTAGGAGGATCAAAACTCATTGTCAGTTAGAAGGGAGGAGACATCTTTAAGCACAGAGTCCCAAGATGAATATGCAAATCTTCATGTAGATGAATTTGCTCCTTCATTAGTCTCTCAACTCCTCTGAAGGATCAACTTCTTTTGATGGATATTATTTAAAAATCAGTGTTACAAACCTGGTGGGAAATTAGTTGGTTTTATTTTATTGATTAGTAATGTATAGTCAAAACAGTTATTTCAAATATACTGCATAATTTTGAAATGTGTACTTACTTCAAGGCAAAGCTTGATGATATTGCTCTTTGGCCCATTAACTCTATTCCTCGAACTCTCTAGGAACTCCATTAAAAGCCATGATGTGTTCATTCCAAGAGAGGATCGTTTAAATCTAAGATCACTATCTCAAAAGATGATCGTTTTGCTAAATTAAATATAATTTGTACCAGTAAAGAGCAAGCTACTTACTGCTTACACTCATAGGCTTATCAAGAAACGTGTATAGGTCTCTCACTTATTACTGTGCGCATATTTGACAACATTTTAGTTTCCTGGGAAAGAAGCCAGGTATATGTATTATTCTTCATGTAACATCATATCAGTCTGAAAACTTTATAATGTCCTCAGATTGATAACACATTTCTCCATTTGTGTTAAAACAGTGGTGATACAGAAGTGTTTTAATATGTTATTTTGCAAAGCTACAACTAAATCAATCTACCGGCAGTTAACTATGTGTTTCTGTGCCTCTCTAAGCTGTGGGTAAAGCTGCGTATTTCATTACTATTCACCCAATGGCTAATGCAGAGGTGACTGATGTATACCCTTAATAGAAAATAAAAGTTATTTTACAAAATGTTTGGACTGTTTATTAACAGCTCCTCATGCTTTGTGCATATGATTGACAGTGGAATTACTTGCTGATCTTGGGCACAATAAAAACTGTCAGCCAGCTTTGATCACATGAACTGTCATTTTAAAATAAAGGTGTCAAGATGGAAGGGATCAGGTAGCAGAAATTGTGTGGAACACTGCCAGAAGCAGCCCTGAAGCATGCCAGCCATTCTAGTGGTCAATTCAAAGTGTGAAAAAGGTGACCATGAGAGTGTTCTTTTTTAAGTCATAGACTTTTGTTCAAACTGGCTAGATATTTATTAGCAAGTATAAAAATAGACAACATTATTTAAATATTTAACAGAAACAAGAGGTGGTGTGCTAAGCATTAAGATATCTTGATTAAAATGGCTATATATTTCCATATATTTAGAATAGAGAGAATGGTTTTATACACCTACTGAGTATATTTTAAAAAGTAAACTGATGCTGAATGGATTCTGAAGAATTTAGTCTATCAGCCGGTTGAAAGAATCGGTCAGTCACTATTAAATATTTAGAATGTAGAATCCTTACAAGCAGATTTTAGGGAAAAAAACACAACTTTTCATTGATTCTGCAGTTTTTTAACCTGCAGTTAATTGCTTCATTTCTTTCTTCAGACATAGCAAAGAGCTCCCTTTGCAGAAGGGAATCATGTAGTAAAATTTTCCCTAGCTTTCATTTAACTTCTTAGAGGTATGTCAAAAAACTTAACATTTATTCCAGGTGACACTAGAACTGAAAATTGGTGGGTATTTCGTTTGTTTGCTTTTTGTTTGTGTTTGTTTTGTTTTTAGTGTACTTGAAACAGTGTGACAGGTGAAATGATTTTGCAAGTTAGCATTTCTTCTTCCTTTTTGTCAGAACGGCAATGACCACTAGAGGACACTAGCTTTCTCTCTTATCCACATTTCAGTTACTTGGAATTCAATTGTGAATGGATTTCAAAAATAGAAAACAGAAAACAAAAACACATTTTATTGTTAAGTACTGGATAACTGATGTTTTTGCTGAAGTAAAGCTACAAAATTATGCTTACATTTCTTAAATACAAATGCATATGAAAAATTTCACTTAAATGCAAAGTGCCCTGTATACAGTTTTACAGCGTTTCCATTGTCTCTGTTTTTCTTTACAGAGGCAATTCACAAGCAAGTGTATATAAAAATCAACTAAATATCTCTTTATATAAAAATAAAACCATCAAAATACAGTTTGCTATATAACGCAAGATGGTATCTTACTTGTTACCCTCGGGCTATAAAATGGGAGCAGTATACATGAGACTCAGTTATTTAATGTTTGTTATTCCAGGGCCCTGCTGGGAAAGACGGGTTACCAGGACACCCTGGACAGCGTGGTGAGACTGTAAGTGACTCCAATTTATTATTACAATCATCATCATTACTATTATTATTATTCATTGGATTGAAATTTTTTATGTCTCAGACTACAAAGTTTCCCCAAAAAAAAAAAAAAAAAAACCCTGTTTTATTATTAACAGTTAAATTTTGAGTTGAAAAAGAGGAGCTACAGAAAGTACCCAAGGAGCTGAAGTGGTCTGCAACCCTATAAGTGGAACAACAATATGAACTAACCAGTACCCCCAGAGCTCATGTCTCTAGCTGCATATGTAGCAGAAGATGGCATAGTCAGCCATCATTGGGAAGAGAGGCTCCTTGGTCTTGCATACTTTATATGCCCCAGTGCAGGGGAATGCCAGGGCTAAGAAGTGGGAGTGGGTAGGTAGGGGAGCAGGGCAGGTGGAGGGTATAGGGAACTTTCGGGATAGCACTTGAAATGTAAATAAAGAAAATATATAATTAAAAAAAAAAAAAGAAAAGAAAAGAAAAGAAAGAAAGCCGGGTGTGGTGGCACATGCCTTTAATCCCAACACTCGGGAGGCAGAAGCAGACGGATTTCTGATTTCGAGGCCAGCCTGGTCTACAGAGTGAGTTCCAGGACAGCCAGGGCTACACAGAGAAACCCTGTTTCCAAAAACCTAACTAACTAACTAACTAACTAACTAACTAACTAACTAACTAACTAAATAATTGATGGAATGAATTGCTTGCTTTATTTTCTCTTTTCTTTGGACTGTTCTCTCTCTCTCTCTCTCTCTCTCTCTCTCTCTCTCTCTCACACACACACACACACACACACACACACACATCTATCTTGCTGCTCTTAAGTAGCCTCTCTTTCCTGTTTCTTCTCCTGAGAGTAGGCCATATCCTATCTCTGACTTGTTCTGTTTAATCCATCTCTAATTCAACACATTGCCTTTCAATTAGATGTCACTTCCATACATGGTTTCTACCCTTACCTTCATTGTTTTGTTTAAAGATGTGTACTGAGGGTTTGTCTATATTTCAGTCAGAGTGATTAAAGTTGTGTCATTCCAGCCAGATCATGTAGACCTAGAAGGTCTGTAGATGTGATCACTTGCCAGAGCAGCCATGTTGCTGGATTAAATACCTCTCCACTTGTTCTCCCAGTGTCCTCCTTCCTTTATGGTTTTTAAAATCTCCATGGAATTCCTTGAGCTCTCAGAGGATGGATTTGAGAGAGTCCTCCCATTTAGACTCTACATAATGTTTGGCTGTGAGTTTCTACATCTTTTTCCATCTGCAGCCACTGAGCCTTTTATTAAAATATTTTAGCAAATGCATAAATAGACCCAAGTGTTGACCTTATCAAGTTTACTTAGAAAACTAGGATGCTTGTTATTATGATTTTTATTGTTATTACTAGCATTCTAAAAATGAGCTAATAAACATGATCTCTGAAATACCTCCACAAGATAGCCACCTGGGCCCTTCTACTAAAGTCTGTTCATAGATCCATTCCACCAAAACCTCTCAGTACTCCATGATCTAAGGAAAATATACTATCACAAGTCCTATACATAAAGCAATATGCTTCTACCAGATTAAGAAGATGAGATATTGTCTAAAATGCGAATTGTAAGGAAATAATTGACTTGAAACTATGTCTCATGTCTACTAGGACTATGTAGGTAGAAAATTATAATTTGATTTATATAATCTGTGGGAAATACAACTGTCACCTAATTGAACACCTTTCCTTATGTTGGAATTCTTGGCCAGATAAAGGTTCCCTGGTGGGCTGCTGTGTTTATTTATTTCCTTATTTTGTTACTCTTAAACTTCATGTTTATCTAGCTCAGTGGGTTGTTATTCTAATCAGAAATCTACACTGTTGGCCATGATTTCTTGGAATCAATCATTGGATCTCATGGTTAGTTAATTTTATTTACTTTTCTCAAGGAAACCAGGACACAGAGTACCTTTGACTATTTTGTAAAGAAACACATTACTGTGTTCTGCTAACATTAAAACATGTTTACAATTGGATGCCAATGCATCATGACAATGCTAAACTGTTATTAATTTTCTGCAGTGGGAAAAGTTTTCCATCAGAATTCTAATTGCTGTTTTGGTTACTACCTCATAATTCTTGATTTAAGAAATCAAGAAATACATATTGGAACCAAAGAATAAAATTTACCCTTGGAAATGCTATCTCCAGAGATAGAAAATTATTCTCTAAAAATAACACTCACTCAAATCTGTCAAGACACTCTTATTCAAATCTTGCAGCCAACTGTTTTACCAAAGTCATGGACCCCCAGAGAACAACTCCAAAGTACTTCCAAAGTGTCTTTTGAAGAATCAATAGCTACAGAATTAATAATTAAAACCCCCCACTTCTAAATGTCATCAAAAGTGGCAGTTTGAGCATGATGAAAATATATTGTATGAAATTCTCATAAGAAATAATTTACAACGTACTTGCTTCTTGCAAAGAAGCCATATCATATAAAACATTAAAGTGAAACAAGAGGAAAAACAGCACATTAGTTAAGACTTCCAGGAAGTTTCTCTTTAGTATGCTCTCACAGACAGAATGAGTTTTAGAAAATTTTATCAGCATTTTATTGTGAACAATCCTATAGCTAGAAATTAACTGTTTTTTCTAATATTTCAACTTATTTTGTTGACTAGAATTTAGCAATTTTCTGTACAAGAGTCAGAACCAAAGTCCTGATTCTTTGCTGTATATGTGTTTCCTTATTACAAAGAGTAATTTATTTTATTATTTGTAAGGTTTTGGCAATATTTTTTATTCACTTTCACCCTGATTGCAGCCTCCCTTCTCTCCTCCCAGTGCCTTCTCAGAGAAGGGGGAATACCCTTTGGTACACCAGACCCTAGGACAAATAGCAGAACTAGGCATCTTCTCTCTTGCCCAACCAGGTAGTTCAGGTAGAGAAAGAGGATCCAATGGCAGGTAGCAAAATCAGAGAGAGACCCAACTCCAGTTGTTAGAGGAACTCATTCAGCTGCTCTTCTGCTACAAATGTGTAGGCTGCCCAGGTCCAGCAACTTAATGCTCTTTGGTTGGTAGTTCATTCTCTGTGAGCCACCATGAGCCCAGATTATTCTGTAGGGTTCCTTGTGGTGTCCTTGACCCCTCCAGCTTGCTCAATTCTATCTCACAACCCTTTTACAAGACTCCCTGAGCTCTCCCTGATGTTTGGCTGTGCGTCTCTGCATCTGTTTATGTCCACTGACAGATGGAGCCTCTACAGTAAAAAAAATTTCTTCAAAATACATTTTGATGTCTAATGTATTGAAGCCCCCCTTTTATTGGTGATGGGATTATCTAGTAAAAACTATAAATAGTTTCTTGTATCTTAAAAAGACACATAATCATGTGAGAGCCACTTTCAAATTCCATATTGATTGTGAGATGAATTTAATTCCTTTGATATCTGAATAGAAATTATATTTTCTTTTGCATTAGTACATATTTTCTAATTACTCATCACTGTATGAAATTAATGACTATTCTCAGAGACTTTGGAAAATATTAACTTAACTAAAATGCTCAATAATTAAAACAATTAATTTCATAGTATGGGAATATGAAATAACAAAATTCTATCTTGAATTGTAATATTTTACTAATTTTAGTTTATTTATATGATCTCAGTGTCAAATTCATTAGTTATTTACACAAGCTCTGAAGTTTTTTATGTGCAGGCATATGGACAGTATTAGCTGCCAACTGTCTCCAAAATTATTGTTTATACTATTTAGCTAACAGTCATATTAGCTCAAAACTTGTATGTAAGTTTTTAGTTCTCCACTTTTTCCTCAATGGGACATGGACTTTACTCAAGTCACTTTAATCAGTTGTTACTCCATTAATTTTGTGTACTTACTTATATTCTTGCATAATAAGACAAAGCCTTCATAAAATGTTGTTTATAATGGCCAGAAAAAATTTCCATTCAAATCAAATTAATTGATCAAAAATTTGAAGAAGGTAATGTAGACCACAGGAATGGTTAAATTTAAACAGGCAGCATATCACTGTTTCAAAGAGAGAGATGCCAGAAGGCCAACATGGTTCAAATCTAGGACCATTTTCTATAGCCTTGCTATTGAGTGTAGCACAAGTAGAAGTCTCATGGTCTTAAGTCAAATTTTAAAAAGGATAAATGTACTTCCTTTCCCTGTAATATAAACTGCAATAATAAAAGTTCAGACTTATTTACTTACCTATATTTTTGTTGTAAATAATTCAATCTTAATCTTCCTTAAGTTGTAATACACAAGAATGACCAATTTCTATTTGTTTCTGCTTTGTTTGTTTATACTCCTTCTATATTTTACTGATTGAAAGCATTGCAAACACTATTTCCTTTTATTTGGAAAACTTTTCCCTCCAGTTTTCTTTTCATTTTTTTTTCTTCTTCTTCTTCTTTTCTGTACACATATTCCCCGACTTTCAAATGCAGAGTATATGGCTTTAGAAAGAATTGTATCAAGATAAAATCATATAGGAAAGATAATCTATGAACTAGAGAAATGTATATCCTAGACCATATTCCACAAAGCTAAAGTATTGAACACTGCTCATCAGCCACATCAACCAGCTCATATTTGTTGATTGGATTATTTGAAAACTGTAAGAAATAGTACTGTTAAAGCTAAAATGATTATATTCATGCAAATTGCTCTCTTCATAAATACATTTTACATATCATTTATAAACATTGCTTATCTAACATTCTATATATTGCGGGATGTGATACAGCAGTGATAAAAATGGTTTTCTTCCATCTCCTTTTTATAGCCAGGGTTTTATTTTATTGAAATAAATACTAATTATTTACAAATTGCACTTTGATGTAAAAATGAAGAGAGAATATTTTGGACATTTATAAAAATAAATACAGTGTCTCATGGCATTTGAAATTAATAATTTTTAGTTCAAATAAGACTTTTGTTTAACATGTTATTCAATTATTTTGCAGGTTTTAAATTTTTGCTTAATTCTACATATAGCTTTTATACATTGTACTTTACTTTCTTAGGGATTTCAAGGCAAGACAGGTCCCCCTGGACCAGGAGGTGTGGTAGGACCACAGGTATGTCTCCATATTAACCTAGTAAATTTTCTTTTTTAAATCTCTAGTAAGCTAACTTAAATGTTTGAAATTTTAACAAAGTAATTTATATTATTATTATTATTTATAATAATTATTATTATTATTAATTAGCTTAAAGCAATTTCTCAAGACATACAAATTAGCTTTGTACTCATTATTTAGCTAAGAATGACTTTGGGAAAATGTGTCCATATCAATAAGTTAAAGAGTTCAGTAATTACAGATAAGGATATTTAAATGTAGAAAAATATGCAAAAAGTGGAGACAAATGTGTTCTTTCCCCACATGAAAAACCAAAAACATATTGTATTTTGGGGATGTTATCCCTCAAGCAAGCACAATAATGTGTTCTGATTTTTAACAGTCTTAGCTGCTAGAATGTTTCTCAGTATGTCTTAAATTATTTAATTACATTTAAATGTTTAAAGTGTTCATTTTGCTGTGGCAACAGAGGGCAGCAGGCCACCATTCCCTGTATACACTGAAAGCTTTTCTTACCCCAGTTTTACAGGACAAATAGATGACCTGGAATTTCCCCTCAGCATTTCCTGTAACTGTATGGTTTCAAGGGCAAACTCATGGACTGAACTTGAGGATTCCTTACTGTCCCACTTTAGACTTGGTCAAATGAATATGAATTAACTATTCGTAAGGGGATGCTTGTATCAAAGAAATTTGAAAGACAGCTGATTCATTTGCTTGGGATCCCCAGGGATGCTGCACTATTAGCAAGCAGTGAATGATCCATTGATTATGTACACTCTGGAGCAGCATCAATGCCTCTATATTGTAAAGCTCATTGACACCTAATATCAAAAGAGGGTTAAGATGAAACTGTCATTTATAACACCAAGTTTTAAAGAGTAACTGGGTTAGCCTCCCTGTCAAATAATTCTAGTATTGGAAAAAAGAAATTATCCTTATATACTACATATAGTTCCCTAGCACATCTGGCTATTCTAATCAAGACTACAGAAAACTTTTCAAACTTGCCAGATACATTCCTTTCATTATGTTCTCGGAGGTGTTCTGTTGCCCATCACAAAAATAAAGAAAAATGATATCATGAAGGAGAGTAATCTTTGAGTTTGCTGTTTATTTATTTGCCCCAAATGACTGTACTCTGTAATATGGTTTTGCTTGTTTGATTTAGGGACCAACTGGTGAGACTGGTCCTATAGGTGAACGTGGGCATCCCGGCCCTCCTGGTCCTCCTGGCGAGCAAGGACTTCCTGGTGCAGCAGGGAAAGAAGGTGCAAAGGTACCACATGCTCAAGGCCATTCTCTGAATCAAAGCTTCCTTCACTGTACTCCCTGTTCTTTCTGATGGGAGTCCGGTGCTTTTCTGTAGTACTCAATGTCAGAGCAATATTCCACAGAGAAATTTAGTGTGAACTTATTCTTATTTAAAGATGTTACTAAATAATAACTCAAGAATCATTTCATAGCTGGGCTTGGTAGCCCACACCTTTAATCCCAGCACTCAGGAGGCAGAGACAGGCGGATTTCTGACTTTGAGGCCAGCCTGGTCTACAGACTGAGTTCCAGGACAGCCAGGGCTACACAGAGAAACCCTGTCTCGAAAAAAGAAAAAAACAAACAAACAAACAACCAAACAAACAAAATAATCATTTCACTGACCGTAATGCCACCAGTTTGTGTATACACTTACATCTGGATATCATGGGTTATTTTAATATGCATGGGACTCCTAATGACAGCCTTTTAATTAAATGACATCCAAGTTTTACTTTCACATTTTCTTTAATTAACTGTAAAAGATACTGGTTTTGTTCATAGAAACATGTGTAGAAATTACACTTTGCAGATTACATGTATGATATCTCTCAGGGTGATCCCGGTCCTCAAGGTATCTCAGGGAAAGATGGACCAGCAGGAATACGCGGTTTCCCGGGTGAAAGAGGCCTTCCTGGAGCCCAGGTAGAGTCAACACATATGTCAAGCATATAGATAAAACTTTTGCTCAGAACCTTTTTATCTCTGAGCTTAGCAAATAAGGATAAAAAGATTATTGTGTGTGGGGGGGTACAGATTTTATTTCCGCCCCACCCTGTCCACCCTCCAACTGTTCTGCATCCCATACCTTCTCCCTATCCCCTGTCTCCACAAGGATGTCCGCACCTCCCACCCCAACCTGACATCTAAACTCCCTGGGGCCTCATGTACATAGCCCGTATATGCTTGTTTCAGAAAATATGTAATTTCCATTTTGTCAGACTTACATTACCTCCTTATCATGAATTCGTATGGATTCAATGGCGTTGTGTTTTCACTTTTTCAGGGCGCACCTGGGCTGAAAGGAGGAGAAGGTCCCCAGGGCCCACAGGGTCCAGTTGTAAGTATGAAGATAATAGATAGCCATGTTGCCCATATTTGCAAATTACAGCTCCTCTGTCATCACTTTCATGCTGTGATCCCACAGTGTAGGGGAGAGAAAATAAACAGGTGTCCATCAAAGCATTCAATGCCTATTTTCTGCTAACTGCAGGCACAGATTTGTGCTGAAGCAGAAGAGTGAAGGAGTTTGGAGGGACTTGCTCTGGTAGGAGATAAGGAACTGTCTTACCTCTTAACGACATAAATCAGATTTGTAAGCAAAAGAAAGTCATCAACAGAAAAAAAAGCTGGAGAGGTTATGGTTTGAATTTGTCTTCTTATTCAGTCTCTCATTTAATAATTAATTATAAAATAACCTTCAATTTCATATACATTATATCCAGTCTGATTTATGTACTCTATGAGATTTAAATTTTTCAGTGATTAAAAAAGATCAAGTAAAAATGAAAAGATGACATTGCATGTGTTAGCAGTGACATTACGCAGCTCTGTCACATTATGAGATAATAGGCTGTGAACAAGTGGTAGTTTAGCTTCCCTTATACTCCTGAAGGTGTGTGCAAACTGCAGAGAGACAGAGTGCAGAGCTCATGGATTTTGTTTTTGTTTTTTTTTTTTCCAATTTTTTTATTAGATATTTTCTTAATTTACATTTCAAATGCTATTCTGAAAGTCCCCTCTCCCCTTCCCCCTCCCTGCTCCCCTGTCCACCCACCCCCACTTCCCAGGTGTTCCCCTGTATTGGGGCATATAAAGATTGCAGTACCAAGGGGCCTCTCTTCCCAATGATGACCAACTAGGCCATCTTCTGCTACATATGGAGCTAGAGACACGAGTTCTGGGGGTTCTGGTTAGTTCATATTGTTGATCCTCTTCTAGGGTTGCAGACCCCTTTAGCTCCTGGGGTTCTATCTCTAGCTTCTTCATTGTGGCCCTGTGTTCCCTCTTATAGATGATTATGAGCATCCACTTCTGTACGAGACAGCTATATCAGGGTCCCTTAAGTAGGCACTAGCTGTCCTATGCCATAGTGTCTGAGTTTAATGTGACTGATTATGGGATGGATCCCCCGTGGTGGGGTAGTCTCTGTATGGTCCATCCTTTCATCTTAGTTCTAAACTTTGTCTCTGTAACTCCTTTCATGGGTATTTTGTTTCCTCTTCACAGGAGGAATGAAGTATCCACGAGCTGGTCTTCCTTCTTGATGTTCTTGTGTTTTGCAAATTGTATCTTGGATATTCTAAGTTTCTGGGCTAATATCCATTTATCAGTGAGTGCATACCCAATGACTTCTTTTGTGATTGGATTAACTCACTAAGGATTATATCCTCCAGATACATCCATTTGCCCAAGAATTTCATAAATTCATTTTTTTAATAGCAGAATAGTACTCCTTTGTGTAGATGTACCACATTTTCTGTATCCATTCCTCTGTTGAGGGACATCTGGGTTCTTTCCAGCTTCTGGCTATTATAAATAAGGCTGCTATGAACATAGTGGAACATGTGTCCTTTTTACCAGTTGGAACATCTTCTGGGTATATGCCCAGGAGAGGTATTGATGGATCCTCTGGTAGTACTATGTCCAATTTTTTGAGATAATGCCAGACTGACTTCCAGAGTGGTTGTACAAGCTTGCATTCCCACCAGCAATGGAGGAGTGTTCCTCTTTTCCACATCCTCGCCAGCATCTGCTGTCCCCTGAATTTTTGATCTTAGCCATTCTGACTGGTGTGAGGTGGAATCTCAGGATTGTTTTGATTTGCATTTCCCTGATGATTAAGGATGTTGAACATTTTTTCAGATGTTTCTCAGCCATTCGGAATTCCTCAGTTGAGAATTCTTTGTTTAGCTCTGTACCCCATTTTTTAATGGGATTATTCTTTTTTCTGGAGTCCAGTTTCTTTAGCTCTTTGTAGATGTTGGATATTAATCCCCTATCAGATTTAGGATTGGTAAAAATCCTTTCCCAGTCTGTTGGTGGCCTTTTTGTCTTGCTGACTGTGTCTTTTGCCTTACAGAAGCTTCATGTTTTTAAGGTCAGATTTGTTCTCCACAATGCTCTGAAGCACCGCCATAGTATGCAACATGCCATATTTCGAAGCCTGTTTTCATTTTATCTTTTTTCTCCCACTTAAGATGTGTTAATCATCTTCACAGTACTTCATCTTCATTTCTACCACCATTTTCTTTGCTTAGTCCTTTTATTCTCATCCCTACAATGTTTTAACACTTCTCCTTGACTCAATTCATTTTGTTACTTATCCTCCAACCATTCATTTCCCAATAGTAGTAAATATGAATTTCACATACTTCGTTAACTATGCCATTATCTTATTGAAACACACTTGGGGGTCTAAATTGTCTTCAGAAACATAATGATCATGGTAGACAAATCCTCTTCATAATGTGATTCTAGTAACAATGACATACCTATATCATTATTCGTATTGTCCTTTGATACTCATCCATGTGATATATTAACACCCTCATGATTTTCCAGATCACTGTAGTCTTTGAGAGTATTATACAACTGTAAGTCACCAACCTGCTACTCAGCTCCACTGGATCCACTAACTTCTTGTGGTCTCTGAAGTCATCATTGAACTCATAATCACAAACCAAGGGCATGCACGCATGCATGTGCACACACACACACACACACACACACACACACACACACACACACACATGATTAGAGGTATAAATCTTTAAAACTGATATTTTAAAAGTCACAATGTGAAGGCTGGCAAAAGCTTCTATAATGGTGTTCCCCCACCCACCCACTCCTGCCTTCCTGCCCAGGCATTCCCCGACACTGGGGCATTGAACACCCTCAGGTCTAAGGGCCGCTCCTTCCACTGATGTCTAACACCTCTTTATTCTGCTGCATTTTGTTTATTTTTCAGATGAGACAATAGAGATTTTAGAATAGTAGCCCCATTGACTCTTGAGTCATGTGTTCCACTTTGTTCTGAAGAACAAATCTGTTACACCCAAGAAATGTCAATCTATATACAGACACAGTGGTCAGTTAAAAATAGTGGATCAAAGAGTACAAACTTTGAGTTGATCACTCAAGGTTTATACTACAAATTCTAATAATGTTTGATATTTCATCTAGACCTTTATTTTATGGGATTTAAAGTGTGTTGTTGGGGTGGGTTGTACAAACAGGGTAAAGATAGCATAAAAGTAAGAAATTTAGTAGAAGGTTTAAAGATCAGAAAGCGTTAAGGCATATTCTCTTTCAAATTAAGGAACATGAAAATACATTTTCTATAGTGGTTAATATCTAATATGCAGCTTTCTTCATAGGAATCAAAAAGAGAAATAACATTTTCAAACCTTTTAAACTGCATGGACCATTGCTATCTAAATCACAAAATACAAAAATGATAGTTCTCTAGGTTTCTTTTTAATTTATTTTTATTTTTATTTTATTTTATTTTTTTACAAATTGCCATTGCTGTCAAAATTCAAGGATATAATAAAGCTTTGTAGAATATGCTATCCTTTACATATCAGCATGACCTTAGTGGCACAATAGAACCTCCCTGTCTTTAATGACTTCCATCAACTTTCAGTTTTGTTACTACTTAATGTTATGTATATCTTTGAAGTGTAGAGATGCCTGGACATAAGTATCTAAGATCGATTGTATTCCTGTTGTCAGATATGCATTTCCTTAAGATCTTTAGGTACATCACAATATTAAAGCTTTCATGAGATGGATCACAGGCTATTTCTGTTCCTGTTTTATTGGTGAGAAAATGAGCCTAAAACAACTGAGTCAAGATCAGAAAACTCTGGTTGCAAGGCTCGAAAGAGAAAGATCATACTACCAATTGGCACATTTATTTATGGCAAGCTTTGTTGTGCCGGTAGCTACCAAAAGTGCTTGGTCATTGTAAAAAAAAAAAAAAAAATTGAGCACTAAAAGATTAACCTGCGTATACATAATTGTTTTGTTTGTATACCTTACTATGCAGAGTAATTATATTTACTATGTATACACTCAAAAGTTTTTATCAATACAAATATCTAAGGTTTATGAAAACTATTAAGTTTGAGGATTAGTTTCAAAAGACTGTTTCCTAGTGTCCTGTGAGCACAGACTCCCTTTGTACTTGTGGCAAATTTTAAACAGGACCTTCTTCTGAAATTGAGATGAAACTAAAGAAAAGAGAGTAATGCAATATTGTTAAATTAGAAAGTTTTATTTGTTCAAGGCTGTTGTGAGATAATTTAATATTTTCAACTTTGCTGTACACCATTGTTTAATCAATAGGTACCATCAGAGATTTTCACTTTGCATTTATTTGTAGATAAAGTAAAATCGATGTTGAACATTCAATTATTGCAGAGAGCTATGCTTAGAAAATTTCCGTAATAACTAATAGGAAATAATGGATAGTTGTTGTACATTAGTGCACAGGTATATTGTGAAAAGCCCTTTGTCTTGTCTTCCCATCATTTGTTTTAATACTGATGACATCTGACAAGATCATGATAAATATTTTAACTATAGAAAAGCAATATATTTTGTTATTAATTTTAATGCAGCCTCCAAAGGAAAGATAATATTCTGAAATTTAATATTAAGAATGCTTTAAGGCAGAAAGTAAAATAGCTTGCTTTCTAATCATAATATGTAACATCGACACAATCCTTAGATTCAAATCAGCATTCTATCTCGAGATACATGAAAATTTATATAATACTTATGTTAATTTTTAATATTACGCATACTTTACTTTCAACAAACACATATTTCCAAAATAAAAGCCACAAGCACATGTCAGTCATAAAGCATCCAAGTAGTGCTTGCTTCTTTTTTTTTTTATAGGGAACCTACATATTAAGTTAATGTTTAGGGTACCTTTCAATTCCTTGAAATTTTTAAATATCAACATCTCTTCCTAATATAGGAATTAGGATTTAGCCCTGCATGTGGTTAGTATATCTACTTCCAAGTTCTCAAAATTCTTTCAAATTTAGCTTGATTTTTTTTTCTTACTAGATTATATTTTTATTGTTAAGTAAGACATTCTCATTGCAGTATTTGTTTTCAGTATTAATAATAAGATATCCTTGTTCTCCTGTTCTAGGGCTCTCCTGGAGAGCGAGGCTCAGCAGGCACAGCAGGTCCAATTGGTTTGCCAGGACGTCCAGGTCCCCAGGGCCCTCCTGGTCCAGCTGGAGAAAAAGGTGCTCCTGTAAGTAAGGCTGGGAAAAATATACGACGCTGCCAACCTCCACACATGATTACTTTTTATTCAAAAATATTCTCTCTTCACACCTCAGTGCATTCTCCCTGCAGATGTGCCTGGCATAGGAAGACAGCTCCTTGTATTCTTACAATAGAGAAACTTTGAAATTCAATTAGATGAGATGGCATTTCCCCACAAGTTATGAAGCCCTTATATCTGTGAGGGAGTGGAATGTTATTAATGTAAAAGGCTTCTAATTTTGCTCATTTAAAAGGGAAAATGGGAGTTTTGATTAAATTTTACATACCTTGCTGATTTACATTAGAAAAATGTGAACTTTTTAATACCTCTTGGAATACAAACTTCATCTCCAGTGTTTCCATAGTTAATAAATGTACCCCTAGGGCATATTTGAGATTCTCATGAAGCTGAGTTCTGCTCTGTGGTAACTGAGATGGGAAATATCTGATTATTGCATGTTATAGTTATTGGATTTTAAATTTTTGTATATCAATTATTATTGACCTTAGTTTATTAGTTTTGTCTCTTTTGTTTCTGTCTTTGCTGCAAACATATTGAATTTTATAAAGCATATTCTCATCGTTCAAGATAAATACACAAAGTAATTAAATCAGTCTAGATTAAAAGGTGTGAAGATGCACATAAATATAGTTTGATACTTTTTCTTCTAAGGTGTGAGATACACACTTGAGTTTAAACTTGTAATTCAAAATATTACTGCCCTTTAATTACTGTCTTTGGCTTTAGAAATGGAATTATACTCATTGTCCACACATTTCTCTTTCATCATCCTGCCCTAATATTTAAGTGTTTCAGTCTTTTAAGTCCTGAGATAGAATACTACCCTTGATAATTCAATATGATCAGTAATATACTAGGTTCTGATGTGGAAACTAAGAAATCCAAAATGAGTTTCAGGAAACCCTTGTTTTATACTCATCTGTGACAATGAAAGACTAAGAGAGAGTGGGAGAACCCCTTTTTATATTTATTTACTTTTAAAATAATGAGCCAAATCAATTCCTAAAACCATTCATTTATCTTTGTTCTTACGGAATGATCACCTTTATTAGGCCCCACTTTCAAATCATTGCATAGACAGTGACATATTCAATGTGTTTTGTGGGTAGCACTTTCAAACTTTGATAGTCCTGCTATTCTATTTGCAATTTATTCAGAAAGTTAGAATGGTACCTTTACACTGTTGGATATAGATATAATTGTTGCTTTGAAGCAAAGCCATATTGTACATTTGTGCTAAGAAATTTTCTAAGGCCGTATGTCTTACACTGTATGGTTCACTGGGAAGAGATAGAGGGAAATGGGCTCAATGTCTTAGATTCCACTGAATTGAAAAATGTAGGCCATACAGAACTTGTGCAATGAAGAATGAATACAGATAAAAGGGACTTTGTTGCTTTTTATACAAATTAAAAATATAAGTTCTATGAGGATAATGTATTCAGTTCTTTGATTTAAATTGAATATATATTTGATTTATAAACTAAAATACTAAATCAAATATGAAAGTCAAAAGCACTGTCAGTTATTTTAAAAATTAATTTAGAGAGACTAATGAAAAATATTTAAATAGACTAAGGTCCCACAAGTCTTAACAGTTGGTGATATCCTGGCTAGCAGACCAAGAAATCCTTGCTCAATTAGGCTCTCTCATTTTTCCACACCTAGGGCTACAGGTAATCATATTATTGTACTTCAGTACTGAGGAAAGCTAACTGGTAGCTACTGAATTAAGTCATATCTTAAGGAAGATTGTCGGCTCTGGCTGTGTTAAACTACCCACAGGTGCTTGTGGAAAAGTCCAAGATCATGTGAAAACGTTAGCCAAAATGTTCACTACATTTTCTGTTTTCCTACATACAAATAACAGTTTTGGCCTGAGTTAAAATTTTTAAGTGTTAGTTTTCTGAAGATAGAGGTTTACATGGTATAAAAAAAAGGGAGAGAGATTGTGTAGAACTAAAGTGTGTAGTTTTTGCCCACTCCCAACCACTCAGCATCCTGAAAGAAAAATAAACTAAAAAAATAAACTGAAAATTTTGGAAAATACAAAACTGTAAAGAATAACTACTAATGATAATAATTATGGACGAAAAAGAACCTCCAACTTATCAGTCCAATGAGAATCCTTGGAAGACGGGATTTTAAAGGAAAGGTAAAACCTCTTTCAACTTATCACTGTGGAGAAATATTTTAATTGGGAAACTTATTCTTGAAGAAAATTATGATTTCCGTAGATGAGTGGTGCCTCTTTGGATTATAGATATAAAGCTCTTTTAATTATGTATCTTTTGATCATACAGTTGTAGAAATGTGATATGAAAAAAAGGCCAATTTGAAACAATGTAAGGCCAATGCTTAATTAACTAAAAGAAATTAAGCAATAGAAGTCAGGGATTTAAAAAAAAATCAGTTCCGAATACCTTTACTAAAATAGAAGTATGTGTTTGTTTGACTGTAGAATAATGAGGGCCTGATTATAAGCCTGGGTTGCTATTTATAATAATAGGATTAGAACCAAAGCATTTCATTTAAATGTGATGCAGTCCTGGGAGAAAACAGAGATCCAGACTCAAACTGAAGAGAACCAGTATGGATAGTAGTTGTGAAATATCCCTTAAAAATAGAGTAAAATAGACTTTTAAGTGATTATAAATCATCGCATATGCAAGAGACAAGGAAGAGTACTTTTGATGAATGTTTCAAAAGATAAGGAATAATGAAAGTGGAATACAGAAAGTAAAGCTTGTATTTGAAATATTAGACAGTTACACCCTTGAATGAAGGAAAGTGGACTTTTAAGGTATATAGCCTGTGAATGTGGATTACCTCATGTTTGCTCTGAAGCTCAAAGAAGGCTGCAGTATCTAAAGGTACAAGTAAGGGTGTGTAGAATTCCTCTCATATTATTATACCATGGACACATTTCTATATTTCACAAATAAAATAAAATAAAATAAAATGAGAAATTAATATATTAAAGACAACAGTGCATAAAAACTGCAAAATTTGAAGTTGAATAGGCTTCTGACTTCCAACCAAGCAGAACCAAGTTGAGAGCTCAGCTCTCTTATTTAGTTCATGATTAAGTTCTTTTTTTTTATTAGATATTCTTTATTTACATTTTGAATGTTATCACCTTTCCTGGTTTCCCCTCTGAAAATCCCTATCCCCTCTCCCCTCCTCCTGCTCCCTGACCCTGCCATCCCCATTCCTCGTCCTTGCCTTCCCCTATACTGAGGCATAGAACCTTCACAAGATCATGGGCCTCTCCTCACATTGATGACCAACTAGGCCATCCTCTGCTACAGGTAGAGACACAAGTTCCACCATGTGTTTCCTTTGGTTGGTGGTTTAGTTCCAAGGAGCTCTGGGGGATACTGATTAGTTCATATTGATGTTCCTCCTACGGGGTTTCAAACCCTTCAGCTCCTTGGGTACTTTCTTTAGCTCCTTCATTGAGGACCTTGTTCTCTGTCCAATGGATGATAATGAGCATCCACTTCTGTATTTTTCAGGCACTGGCAGAGCCTCTCAGGAGACAGCTATATCAGGCTCCTTTCCACAAGCGCTTGTTGACATCCACAATAGTGTCTGGGTTTGGTGGTTGTTTATGGGATGGATCCCCCAAGTTGGGCAGTTTTTGGATGGTCATTCCTTCAGTCTCTGCTCTGATCTTTGTCTCTGTAACTCCTTCCATGGGTATTTTGTTCTCTATTTTAAGAAGGATTCTGAGATTCTGGGCTAATAATTACTTATCAGTGAGTGAATATCATGTGTCTTCTTTTGTGATTGGATTACCTCACTTAGTATGATATCCTCCAGATTCATCCATTTGTCTAAGAATTTCATAAATTCATTAATTTATAAATTAATCGCTGCATAGTATTCCATTGTGCAAATGTACCACATTTTCTGAATCCATTCCTCTGTTGAGGGACATCTGGGTTCTTTCCAGCTTCTGGCTATTATAAATAAGGCTGCTTTGAACATAGGGGAGCATGTGTCCCTATTACATGTTGGAGCATCTTCTGGGTATATGCCCAGGAGTGGTATTGCTGGATCTTCTGCTAGAACTATGTCCAATTTTCTGAGGAACCGCCAAACTGACTTCAGGAGTGGTTGTACCAGCTTGCAGTCCCACCAGCAATGGAGAAGACTTTCTCTTTCTTTACATACTGGCCAGCATCTGCTGTCACCTGAGTTTTAAATTTTAGCCATTCTGATTGGTGTGAGGTGGAATCTCAGGGTTGTTCTTAACATCAGTGCCTACTACCCCATGTCTGAAAATAGGACAATCATAGGAGTCTGAGACTTGTGCGCAGGTCCAGTTCTGAAGCATCATAGAGAATTGTGATATTTTCACTGAATAACCATCAGTGCAGTTGTTATCATCATGTGAAACAGACTATGATAAAAAGAGATTAGGCAATGACCACTGAATAACACTTGAGAGCTCTTGAGTGAGGAGAGATAAATTCAAAGAATTGTGATATTAGTAGAGTTGTATAAAGTTAGCAATGAAGCAGTAACAGTTAGGTTTGAAGTGAATGTATTTTGTTCCTCTTACCATTAGATGTCTTCAGCTCCCAGTAGGAAATAGGTCAAGGTACTGTCTTATTATTTTCCTATTTGTGTCATAAAATACTCGGACAAAAGCAACTTTTAGGAGAAAGTGTTGATTTTAGCTCACAGTTCAAGATACCCACAATCAGAGTGAAAATCAAGGTTGCAAGAGTTTGAGGCAGCTGATCACTTTGCATGTCTGTTAAAGCATATAGCAGAAGATGAATGACTACTTACTGCTTAGTGACCATCCTCCATCTTATGATGGTCTAGAATGCACCAACCCAGCAATCATGTCCACAATGGTAGGCAGGTTTCTCATCCTCAATCAAGACAATCCCCGCAGCCATTCCCTGAGTCTTCCCCTAGGTAATTCTAACTTCTGTAAGCAGACAGTTAAATATCATGGTGGGGCAAGTGATCACTACAAAGAATGACAAAGTAAATAAATTTATCTAATGATGTGATATGACCTGACTGGCTCTTCACTTGTAGTGAAGAAATGAAGTGGAAGGAAGGACAAGACAGGACTATATGAAGGCAGAAAGTGATTTCAGTAGCTCAGAGAAAGTTTCACTGAAGAAAATGGAAATGCTCTTAAATTGGGAAATAAATTAGGAGATAGTGAGAAGGTATCCTGGTGCTAATTGCTATGGCCCTGGGTTTTATATCTACATCCCTGAAGCTGTTGTTTTAAGGAGATAACTGGAGACAAAAATCAAGAAACAGACATTATTATAAAGGGACAGGAGACTGGGAGATCAGTGTGTGACACAGAGGTAGGACAAGCACCTGTAGCTTCCCAGTTAATGCAAGAAAAGGAAACCGACTAAGTACAATCAAGAACATTTTGCTTTCTGCAAAGCTGATGGAAATACTAGGACTGAGAAATACAGTATTTTAAAACTCAAAGCATACTTCTCATGGTTGTAGAGGCTGCTTTTATCAGCCAACACTAATTTTCACAGTACATAAATTTCCAAATAGAAAAAAAAATGATGCTACTCTCAAAGAGGCACAAAAATAAAGAGAAAGAGAGACCCAACACATGTTGTTTGCTGTTAGGAAAAGCAGATATGAATAGAATCTACAAAACACTTGTAAAAATGGGAACTGGGTGCATCTTATTATAAAATTTTATGAGAGTCTAACATCATTAGTGCTTGAAGACAAGGTATAGGTTTAGAGTGTTTTCAGAGACCGTAGACATCTGATTTGTAACTATTTGTTTGGAAAAAATATTTTGTTAAAGTATTTGTTTTCTCAGTTGCATCTAATAAATATTACAGAGTAGAGCCAGAGACTGATAAATTATTAAAAAGGACATAAGTTTTCCTGGCATTATTAGTTACCTACAGAGGAAACTTCATTGTCTCTGTTTGCTTGTTGCAGCTTGAAATTTTTGTCCCAGAAAAGATTAAATAATTTCTTTCGAGTTCTGTAGTTATATATATATGCATATTTGTTTTTACACACTTGTGGGCATGCACGTGCATGTAAATTTATATATGTATGCAATATTTTTAAACTATGTACAACATATATGTCTTTTTTTAGAGCAATTTAATGATATCTTGTGTTTTCAATGCAGGGAGAAAAGGGTCCCCAGGGTCCTGCAGGTAGAGATGGGATCCAAGGCCCTGTGGGTCTCCCAGGACCTGCAGGTCCTGCTGGCTCTCCTGGAGAAGATGGAGACAAGGTTGGTGTTATTGTTACTGTTAGTGAATCCTATCAAAGAATATTAAGTGTTTTCTCAGGAACTCTACAACTAATCAAAAATTACCTCTAAAGTAGAAAAATTTTGGTCTTATTGTTTTTTAATTTCAATACCTTTTTATATAATCAAAAACATATAGAGTGGATATATAAAATGTAATAAGAGAAGAGCAATTTTATGTTTTAAAATATGTTTCTTAAAGAACTGTAATTTAAAAGTAATTATTAGTCCATGTTTGGTCCTGATACTTTGTACCACAAGAATAAAAATAGTCTGTAGTTGCTTAAATAATATTTTTTAGAAACATATAAATGTTCCTAAGATTTTATATAAAACATGGGATTTTATTGCTTCGACTTCGTTTTTAATTTTATTGTTACATGTAACAATTGTGAAATAATATTCCTATCATCTTGCTAATTTGAAAACTGGGAGAAAAGAACAAAATTGCATTTGATTACTATTTCCTTATAGGTATAGAGATCAATGTAATTTCACTGTCAATTTAATGGTGGTAATATTCAGGGTAAAGTCCGTTTTAAGCTTCATTTTTTGTTGTAGTCCTCACTATGATGCTGACTTGGTCTTTCTATGAATTGATGAGCTACAGAGAAACAAAGAGTCAGAGAGAACATTTACATTAAAACCATGGTTTTTAAATTCTAGCTGTAATTGTATTAAGGGTAAAATGTTAGAGTTTAACGATAATGACGGAATTGCAGTACGGTAACTTGGAAATTAGCTTTAACATGCATCTTTTCAACACAGGGTGAAATTGGTGAACCCGGCCAAAAGGGCAGCAAAGGTGATAAAGGTGAAAATGTGAGTTCCTTACACTGTGGTGAAAGAGCATCATCCCTAATCCGTTTACCTGGACATGTTACTATAGTAACATTTAGCTGAAGCACATCTTTGTCATGGTCGTTGTTTGTCTGTGCATTTAAGTAGAAATAGCTTTAATATGTACCTGTTGATTTATCTAAAATAGTAACAAAGGAAACTTTTATCCTAATAAAAATATCTAGTAAAAAGATTTGGGAGATTCCTTAGAAAGCAAGGACACTGGTTTCTTTAGCATGCAGACCAATGTTGAGATCCCTGATCACATGTAAGATGCAGGAGCCGCTGTTAGTCATATATATATATATATATATGGATATATATATATATATATATATATATATATATATATATATATATGGATGTAGAACATACATACAACAAACACACATACACACATATGTGAATGTGCAAAATAAATCAAAGATATTTATGTATATATGCATATACATACATACATACAATTGTCACAATTCTCTTATATTTACTGTAGTCTTATTAAGACAACCTATTCACAAAACTGAATTTTATTTCATTCTGTAATGATAAATATTGATTAAATTCTATAATCACACAAATATATAGGTAGGAAAAATCTTTTTTTGAAATTTTGATGACTTACACTTAAGAATCAAAGTCCATCATCAAAGGATGTCAGGGCAGGAAAATAAGGCAGGTACCTGGAAGAGGGAGCTGATGTAGAGGCCACAGGAAGTGCAGCTTCCTCCTCTTGGATTCCTCCTCTTGCTTTATTACACATTCAGTAGCAGAGGCTCAGGGATGGTACTCTCCTTTCATGGGCTGAGCACTTGCCCATCAATCTCTTCTCAAGAAAATGTTCCATAGGTATGCACACAGCCCACTCATGTAGGAGAATTTTCTCAATTGAGGTTTCCTTTCACAAATGACTTTAGCTCCTGGAAAGTTGACAAAAATGTAAAAAGAATAATACCTAATGCTATTAATGGACCAGTTTATACAAGAAAAAACACGAAATGCTTATGTATGGATGACTCATAATACCTATGAAGTTAATTGTTAAAATAGTTTTAAGCACTGAAATGTGTACCACGTGTGTCTGCACATTCTTAATTTTCATATGTCAATTTATTCTATGATCAGCATCTAAGAATCCTGTTGATAGTTTAAGCAAAAATTTTCATGTGGTTCTGATATAAAATCATGACAGAAATCTAATTTTTAAAAAATCTAAAAAAATAAGTTTTGTAAACAGTTTATGTTAGTAGAAGAATCTATCTTTAGTTATCTATAACATTCAGATGCGGGGTGTTTTCATGTTTTAATAAATACCAATTTAAGCTTGGATTACATAAACACGATATATATATATATATATATATATATATATATATATATATATATGCATATACATACATACAATTGTTACAATTCTCTTATATTTACTGTAGTCTTATTAAGACAACCTATTCACAAAACTGAATTTTATTTCATTCTGTAATTATATATATATATATATATATATATATATATATATATATATATATGTGTGTGTGTGTGTGTGTGTGTGTGTGTGTGTGTGTGTGTGTGTGTGTAGGAAATAAAATACTTGATAGTTGCTAAAGTAATTACAAAGCCATCTAAATAATATATTTTTATTTCCAAAGGAATACAGAGATGCTTAATAGGGTTTGATCAGCCATTTGGGGGGGGTTGTTTGTTTTTATTTTAATTTAGCTGATGCCTTTGAGACCCTGCTTTTAAGATTTCTGACTTGTATGTCACTTCAGGGTCCTCCTGGTCCCCCGGGTCTTCAAGGGCCTGTTGGTGCTCCTGGAATCGCTGTAAGTATTCTTACCTCCTTATTCCACAAACTTAGGTACTTTTAGTGTCATGGTTAAATTTATGAACTGTTAATTATATATCTAGATGATACTGTGTGCTAATAAGTTTACTTGTATGCTAAACACTGACCCAAAGTAAGTAGCTGTAATTTTTATAATGATATGATTTAAATAATAACCACAGGAACATCATTTGATATCTAATGAATTTGAACATTATTTGTCTACTGGACCATGTTTACTTTATTTGGTGTGACCAAATAAACTCAACTAAACTCCAAGAAACAAAGAATGCTTGAGAAGCAAACAATGACGTATTTGCTGAAGACAATGGCATTTGAGTCTGTTTTGGAATTATTTGTTAGATTTGCATTGAAAAATATTAGCAATGGCTTCATTTATATAATAATGTACTATAGTGTTTTCTCCAATACTGACCAGTATTGCTATTCTCTAGGGAGGAGATGGTGAGGCAGGTCCCCGAGGACAGCAGGGAATGTTTGGACAAAAGGGTGATGAGGGCGCACGAGGTTTCCCAGGGCCTCCTGGACCCATAGGTCTTCAGGTAAGAAGCCTCTGCAGGATTTCCACTGACTTCTTACTCTAGATGTCTAGTGGCAGAGAAACAAAGTATCTATATATTTGTGCTTGTGGTGGTGGTGTTGGTGTGTGTGTGAGAGTGTGTGTGTGTGTTTGTGTGTGTGTGTGTGTGTGTGTGTGTGTGTGTGAGAGAGAGAGAGAGAGAGAGAGAGAAGAGAGAGAGATCATCATTAGTGCTTTTTCACTCATCTTGAACATGCATTTGAAAATGCATTTACTTGATTTCTGTTTCCAACACATAAGACTACACCTCGATTACCATTTCGATTTAAAAAGTGAACTACAGTCTTGTGGCTATAATAGTTAAAAAACAAAACAAAACACTTGAAAGAATCCTCTAAAGGAATTAGTATTTCAGACGAATAACAAAATTTAAAAATTTTTTGAAGTGGCAGACCAACTGCAGCAGTGTCTTAATAACAGACAAAATACAAAGATAATAGATCAATGAAAACAGCAAAGTAGTGATTTTATAGTTGCTGAACTATATTTTAAAAACAAATATTAATTTATTGTTCAATTAATATTTATTTTTAAATACAATTCACAAACTATGAAGAGGAGGGTGACCCCATAGGAAGAGCAGCAGTCTCTAATACCCTGGACCCCCGAGATCTCTTACACACTGAGCCACCAATCAGACAGCAAATACCAGCTGATATGTGGCCCCTGACACATATACAGCAGATGACTGCCTGGTTTAGCCTCAATGAGAGAAGCACCTAACCCTGGAGAGACTTGGGGCCCCAGGGATTGGGGAGGCCTGGTTGGGGTAGGAGGTGGGGTGAGGACATCCTCTTGGAGACAGGAAGGAGGAATGAGATAAAGAACTGTGGGAGTTCAGAACTTTAGGGGGTAAGGACTGGACTTAAAAAAATAAAAATAATATAAAAATTGGATAAATAATAAAAAACCCAAGACCAAATATTAAATTGTAAAACAGTAAAGGACACAAACCTTTTATATGTATTTTATTATAAACTTCTCATACAGAACACTGCATGGTATCCAGTTTATCCTCCCTGTTGGTTTTCCCTTTCTTCTGGGCTGGATGATTTCTGGTTTCTGCAAATATTCGAAGCGCCTGCCTATCTTCTTCCACTTGAGTGTGATGTACCTGCCTATTCCTTCTTTGAGCGATGTTAGCTTTGTTTATACGACATTCATGTAGTATATGGATATTAATGTTGTCATACTAGTGATTCTTGCAAAAGTAGAAACATCTAAATTACAATACCTACAATTTTGTGCAGTTATAGAATATAATATGAAAGTGGGATAAATATATATGCAATTTTTTTATTTTTATAGATGAATTCAAATAAGTATTAATTTTTAATATAAAATATATCTGGGTAAAATTGTACCAGTTACATTATAATACAATATCATAAATTATATTGTAAGTATTATTGTAAAATATCCATTGAATGGTTACTTGTCAAAATAATAAGACAATTATTCTAATTTATAGTAGAAAATCAGAAAATCTTTACTTTTTAATTCTTTTAAACTTGTTAGGTAATTATAAATATAGCTGTGAATACTGCTTATCAACATGTGTGAGAAGTAATACATCCTTAAAAAAAAAAAAAAAAACAAGTAAGAATGAAAGTCGAAGTGCCAATACACTTGTAACTGTTTTAATTTCCTTTTCTTCCCCATTAATTTAACTGATCCTTTTCCATCCTTTAAAAATTGAACTTTAAAGCATAGATCTTATGGGTAAGGATTTTGTCTTATATTTTGTATTTGTAGAATCAATAAAATAATCGATGAAATTATAATCAATGAAATATATAGAAATATATCATTGAAAATATTTTATAAGGTATCAAAAACCAATTTATATAGAAATTATAAAAATACTACATTTGCTCATAAACATTTTAAAAACAAAATTAAAAGCAGCTAATATATAATTGGCTTGTTAAGTGCATCTTTATTATCTAATTGAGTACTTATGGATAATTAAATATTAGTAACTTTAGTAAATATAAATAGCGAATACTAACCACTAACTCAAAGGAGTTTGGACTTGGAATTTATTATTTATCTGTATAAAAGATTTATATGGTTTAGAATATAGGATATATTAAATATGTTTACATATAATTATATACATGTATAACAAGTGTAGATTCTCAACCTGAATTCATTTTGTATTCATCACTTATTTAAAAATCAAGTGATTAAAATTAAAAATATTAAGACAAATCTGCTTCATCCATATTTCAGCGAACAGCTAGGACATGTGAACACGGAAGAAGAGGAGGGTATAATTCATTCATTTTTCCTTTGCAACAAGAGAATCTCATTTGTTATGTCTCTATTAGCTCTAATAAAAAGAGCATTCTGCCTTAATTGGCTCAAAATACAGTCAAGCATAGCATAAAATATTTCTTTTTTTTTAACCTACTCTGCTGAACTGATAGGAATGATCATATGTGTAAATAGAAGAGGCCATTTCAAATCATGCTTGTACTGTGAATAAAAGAAAAGCTATGTTTCAATATTGACTATAGTTCATCTAGATATGAACTCAAAACATAAAAAAAAAAAAAAAAGAATATGAACCCCTGGGCAAAGAGAAAAATGCAATTATTTTGTTTAGGGTTTTAAGACTTCACTATGTTTAAGTTCAATGCACTCTAAAAAAATGGTCTCAAGTGAAGAGTTTATTCCATCTGTGTTAAATTTCATATTTAAGTCCTTAAGTCCCGTACTTGCTAATCTGAGAAGTCTCTGAAGTTAGAGTGCTTGGATTTCAACTTTAGGTAGGGTGATGCCTTTCATTCTCAATCTGATTAGTTCTTCTTCTTCTTTTTTTAATCTAATTAAAATTCTAGAAGCTGCCATCAGAAAATAGTAACGATTTGGGAAATGTATAAGCTGATATCTTAAATATCACGCTGACATTTGAGTAAGAAAAAAAAAAGACAAAATTGACATTAAAGCATCTTTTTGCAAAACAGAAGTGTGCCACATTGGAAACACTTACCAATATGTCCACTAGAGCAATTTCTTACCTGGGTGTGAGGTGCAATTAGTAGAATATAGAAACTGTTTCTTAGGCTAAGAACAGAACAGTGTAAGTTAACAAGAATGAATTTATCAAAGGTCATCTTGGCAAATGAGTAAGCACTGCTCTGTGAGCCCCATTTCCACTCCTTACACTGGAACACTGTAGGAAGATAGGGCACAAATGCATTGCTGTGAGCTAATTGAATAACTTGCAGCTCTTACATTGATGTTCCAAACTAGTAGTTTTATTAGAATAATAGCTTTTAGCACTGTTGCCATGTTTACTGATATATTAGAACATCAATGAGAGGAGATGCCATTGGTCCTGTGAAGGCTTTATGCCTCAATCTAGGAGAATGCCAGGGCAGGGAAGTGGGAGGCGGTGTGGGGGAACATTCTCTTAGAAGCAGGGATGGGGGAATAGGTTAGCAACTCTGCAGAGGGGATCTCAGGAAAAGGGATAACATTTGAAATGTAAATAAATAAAATATCAAGTTAAAAAAAGAATTCATATGAATTTTATATTCTCAAAATTAAAAATTAATTTTGTATAGTTTATAGCATGCATATAGTTAATTATATCATTAAAATCATTAAAAGTCAGCTACTTGTATGATTCCTGCCCAATAAGAATCACAATATTTCCCATGCACATTCCCTTGTTAAGTTTTTGCTATGTGTGATCATTTGTCAGTAATTGGTTTTACACATTTTGTTCTTCAATAGGCCATTAATACCCCATGAAATTTTGTAATAATTGAGTTTTTTCTGTATCTTAACAAATGTTAAATATTTTTTATTGAATAGCTTTTTTGATTAGTTTTTATTTAGGACTAGTTCACTTTTCATTCAACAAATAGTTTCTGAGACTTGATAATTCCACTACTTACAGAAGATTTGAAAATCAATATCTAAGCAAAAATTATTGCTTCAAAGTATATTGTGAATTTCATTTTATGAAGAAAGAATAGAAAATATTGCTATGGCCAGAACGAGTAAATACATACAGATCTGTTCGGAGGATGTCAGCAGATGGATTAGAAATACAGTTTTCCTTATGAAGATGTAGGCAGGTTGAACTCCAGGAACGTGTGCCTGTCTCTGCCTGAGTTTTCTCTAACATTGGGTTTCTAATGTCCATTGACTACAATGTTGTTATTACAAAAGAGAGATATTGGGGAAAAGAGAGACATGGAAAATATAATGAGTTTCATAGCTTGTGCGTTTTTAAAATTTGAAGCTGAAATTCAGAGTGTACTTATAATCTTGGAAATATAGTGGAATACAATTTTGCCCAACTGTTACCTAACTGAAAGTGTTACTTCATTAGGGCTTTTGAAAATGGCCTATGATTGAACAAAATATAAAATATGAATATGAAAGTGTAAGAAGTCTACTTTAGATCAAAACCGAATGAAGGGAAGCTGTTTGTAAGATAAAATTTTATATTTATTTATTTTTATAAAACTCAAAAATTAAAATTGATATATATTATAGAAAGCATGGATTGTACTTGTTAATATTACCATAGATTCTATAGAATGTAGAGAAAAATTGAATATAAGTAGTTTAATGTATGTTTGTTTCTGGAACTTAATTTCCCCATATTTATTTAACTTCATATTTAGTTACTGTTACTATAAATTAGCTAAAGGTATCTTTGTTTCTGTTTCTCTTTTTGTATTTGTGGTGAGTTTGTGTATATGTGAGCAAAAATGAGTATGACTCGGTGCATGACTGTAGGTTAAAGATAACTATTTGTTTGGTCTTGCCTTTCATAGGTTGAGATGCTATCTCAATGTTTGCTGCAGTGTTGCTACTGCCTAATAGGCCAACGAGCCACAAAGCATATAGTCCTGTCCTTGCCTTCCATCTCTGTACAGCTCGTAAGATTACAGATGTGGCTGATGTTACATAGGTTCCGAGGATGCAAACCCAGGTCCTCACATAATGTCAGCAAGCCCTTAAAATCTTAGACATCCTCTCTCCATCCTTCAAATGTATCTTTTAAAAAATAGATGGATAACTGTTTTTTAATTATATTTTTGTAGGGGTTGCCAGGCCCACCAGGTGAAAAGGGTGAAAATGGAGATGTTGGTCCCATGGTAAGTTTGTATTCTCCAGGGTTTTAGTGATACTGTGCCTGCCCACACTACACATTTTTATTTTTATTTTTATTTTTTTCATTTTATTTTATTTTTATTTTTATGTTTTTGCTAAAAGGGTGTTCTTTAGTTGATTCATCCATTCAGCAATATGTGAAGGTTTCTTATGACATACCAACCCCACGTCCATGACCTATTTCTTATTATCTTTTTTAATTCATTTATTTTTTATACTTTATATTACATCCTGCCTTACCCTCATCCACCTTCTGACTGTTCTACATCCCATACCTCCTCCCCTCCCCCTGTCTCCATGTGGATGTCCCAGCCCCTACTCCACCTGACCTCTAAACTCCCTGGGGCCTCCAGTCTCTTGTGGGTTAGTCACATCATCCCTGAATGAATACAGACCCAGAAGTCCTCTACTGTATGTGTGGTGGGGGCCTCACATCAGCTGGTGTATGCTGTTTGTTTGGTGGTCCAGTGATTGAGATATCTCTCGGTTCCAGATTAATTGAGACTGCTGGTCCTCCTATAAGATCGCTCTTTTCCTCAGCTTCTTTCAGCCTTCAGAAATTCAACAACAGGGTTTAGCTGCTTTTGTTCATTGGTTGGGTGCAAATATCTGCATCTGACTCTTTCAGCTGCTTGTTGTGTCTTTTGGAGGGCAGTCATGCTAGATCCCTTTTTGTGAGTGCTCCATAGCCTCAGTAATAGTGTAAGGCCTTTGGAACTCCCTTGAGCTGTGTCCCATTTTGGACCAGTCTCTGGACCTTCTTTTCCTCAGGATCCTCTCCATTTCCAAGTCTACAGTTCTTTCAGACAGGAACAATTATGGTTCAGAGTTTTGACTGTGGGAAGGCAACCCCATCCCTCATTTGATGCCCTGTCTTCTTGCTGGAGGTGGGCTCTATAAGTTCCCTCTCCCTTCTGTTGAGCATTTTATCTAAGGTCCCTCCATTTGATTCCTGAGAGTCCCTTACCTCCCAGGTCTCTGGTGCATTCTGCAGCATCCTCCCAACCTCCTATTTCCTGAGGTTGCCTGTTTCCATTCTTTCTGCCAGCCCTCATGGCTTCAGTCCCTTTCCCTCTTTCAATACCAAATCAGGTGCCCTTCTCTATCCCCATTCCCCTGTTGTCATACACTTTTGCTCCCAGGTCCCTCCCTCACCCTTTCCCTACTTGTGATTGTTTTCTTCTCTCTTCCAAGTGGGACTGAGGCATCCTTACTTGTGTACTTCCGCTTGTTCATCTTTTTGAGTTCGGTGGACTGTATCTTGGGTTTTCTGAAAAAAAAATTTTTTTTTTTTTGAGTACATACTATGCATATCCTTTTGGGTCTGAGTTACCTCATTCAAGAAGGTATTTTCTAGTTCCTTCCATTTGCCTGCAAACGTCAGGATATCCTCATTCTTAAGAGCTGAGTAGTATTCCATTGTATAAATGAACCACATTTTCTGTATCTATTCTTCTGTCATGGGACATCAAGGTTGTTTCCATCTTCTGGCTATCACAAATTAGGCTGCTATGAACAAAGTGGTACATGTATCCCCATGGCATGATGAAGCATCTTTTGGGTATATTCCCAAGAGTGATATTGCTGGGTCTTCAGGTAAACCTATTTACAATTTTCTGAGGAACCTCCAGATTTATTTCCAGAGTGGTTGTACCAGTTTGGAATTCCACCTCCAATAGAGGAGTATTCCTCTTTCTCCACATTATCTCCAATATTTGTTGTCACCTGAGGTTTTGATCTTAGCCATTCTGATTGGTATAAGGTATAATCTCAGGGTTGTTTTGATTTGCATTTTCCTGATCACTCAGGACTTTGAACATTTCTTTAGGTGCTTCTCAGCTACTACAGATTCTTCAGTTGTGAATTCTAGGTTTAGTTCTATACCCCATTTTTTGATTGGCTTGTTTTTTGTTTGTTTGTTTTGTTTGTTTGTTTGTTTTTGGTGATTAACTTCTTGAGTTCTTTATATATTTTGGATATTGGTCCTCTATCAGATGTGGGGTTAGTGAAGTTTCTTTTTCCCAGCTTTCAGGTTGTTTATTTGTCTTATTGACTATATTCTTTGCCATACAGAAGCTTTCCAGTTTCATGAAGTCGCATTTATCAATTCTTGATCTTAGAGCTTGAGCCATTTGAATTCT
This sequence comes from Mus minutoides, assembly GCA_902729485.2. Classification (NCBI taxonomy): domain Eukaryota; kingdom Metazoa; phylum Chordata; class Mammalia; order Rodentia; family Muridae; genus Mus; species Mus minutoides. The sequence continues at coordinate 52,769 of LR751083.1, read as the reverse complement.
GTTTAGGGAATTTCCCGTTGTGCTAATGAGTTCAAGGCTTTTTCCCACTTTCTCTTCCATTAGATTCAGTGTATTTGGTTTTATGTTGAGGTCCTTGATCCTCTTGGAATTGAGCTTTGTTCAAGGTGACAAATATGTATCTATTTTTATTCTTCTACATACAGACAGCCAGTTAGACCAGCACCATTTATTGAAGATGCTTTCTATTTTCCATTGTATATTTTTGGTGTCTTTGTTAAAGATCAATTGATCATAAATGTGTGGTTTTATTTCTGGGTCTTTAATTCTAATCCATTGATCAACATGTCTGTCTCTGTACCAACACCTTGCAATTTTTATCACTATTGCTCTGTAGTAAAGCTTTAGTCAGTGATGGTGATTTCCCCAGCTGTTCTTTTATTGTTAAGAACTGTTTTTGCTATTCTGTTGTGGGTTTTTATTTTCCTTTTCAGATGAATTTGAGAAATGCTCTTTCCATGTCTTTGACAAATTGTGCTAAGATTTTGATGGGGATTATATTGAATCTATAGATTGCCTTTGGTAGGATGGTCATTTTTACTATGTTAATTCTGCCAATTCCTGAGCATGAGAGATATCTTCATTTTCTGAGATCTTCCTTGATTTCTTACTTGAGAGACTTGAAGTTATTGTCATAGAGGTCTTTCACATGTTGGGTTAGAGTTACCCCAAGATATTTTATACTATTTGTGTCTATTGTGAAGGGAGTTGTTTCTCTAATTTCTTTCTCAGACTATCCTTTGTATAAAGGAAGTCTACTAATTTATTTGAGATAATTTTATATCCAGCCATTTTGCTGAAGTTGTTTATCAGGTGGAGAAATTCTCTGGTAGAATTTTTGGGGTCCCTTATGTATACGATCATATCATCTGCAAATAGTGATACCTTAATTTCTTTTTTACCAATTTGTATCTATTGATCTCTTTTTTTTTTTTTTTGTCTTATTGTTCTAACTAACACTTCGAGTACTATATTGAATAGATATGGGGAGAATGGCAATCCTTGGGTTGTCCCAGATTCCAGTGGGATTTCTTCAAGTATGTCTCCATTTAATTTAATATTGGCTATTGGTCTGTAGTAAATTGCTTTTTTATGTTTAGGTATGGGCCTTGAATTACTGATTCTCCAATACTTTAACATGAAGGGGTGTTGTATTTTGTCAAATGCTTTTTCTGCACTTAAGGAGATGGTAATGTGATTTTTTTTCTTTAAGTTTGTTTATATAGTGAATTACATTAATGAATTTTCATATATTAATACAACCTTGCATCCATGGTATGAAGCTTACTTGATTGTGGTGAATGATTGTTTTAATGTGTTCTTGGATTCAGTTTGCAAGAATGTTATTGAGTATTTTTGCATCGATATTTGTAAGCGAGTTTGGTCTGAAGTTCTCATTTTTTGGTTGGGTCCTTGTGTGCTTTAAGTATTAGGTAGCACTCTTTCTGTTTCTATTTTATGGAATAGTTTGAGGAAAATTGGTATCAGGCCTTCTTTGATGGTCTGGAAGAATCTTGTTAATTCTTTCTAAGAACCAACTTCTGGTTTTATTGATTCTTTGAATTGTTTTCTTTGTTTCTGTTTGGTGGATCTTGTCCCTGATTTTGACTATTTCCTGCCTTCTATTCCTCTTGGCTGAATTTGCTTCTTTTTGTTCTAGAGGTATCAAGTGTGCTGTTAAGTTTTTAGTGTAAGATCTCTACAGTTTCTTTACCAGGACTCTTAGTGCTATGAACTTTCCTCTTAGCACTGCTTTCATTGTTTCCCATAAGTTTGAGTATGATGTGTCAATATTTTCATTAAATTCCAGGAAGTCTTTAATTTCTATCTTCATTTCTTCCCTGACCAAGTTTTCATTGACTGCAGAATTATTAACTTCCACATGTATGTGGGCTTTCTGTAGCTTTTGCTGTTTTTGAAGACCAGCCTTAGGCCATGGTAATCTGATAAGATGCATGGTATTATTTCAAATTTCTTATATCTATTGAGGGTTGTTTTGTGACCAATTATATGGTCAATTTTGGAGAAGGTACCATGAGGTGCTGAGAAGAAGGTGTATTCTTTTGTTTTAGGGAGAAATGTTCTATAGGTATCTATTTTATCCATTTGGTTCATAACCTATCTTAGTTTTACTGTGTCTCTCTTTAATTTCTGTTTCAATGACTTGCCTATTGGGGAGAGTGGGGTGTTGAAATCTCCCTTTATTATTGTGTGGGGTTCAATTGTGTTTTGGTTTCAGTAAAGTTTCTTTTATGAATTTGGGTGGTATTGCATTTGGGGCATATATGTTCAGAATTGAGACTTTCTCTTGGTTCATTTTCCCCTTGATAAATACGAAGTGTCCTTCTTCATCATGCTTGAAAACTTTTGGTTGAAAATCCAATTGGATCATCTTAATTGGATATCAAGATGGCAACTCCTGCTTGATTCCTGGGATCATTTGCTTGGAAGACCTTTTTCTATCCTTTTACTTTGAGATAGTCCTTGTCTTTGTTATTGAGGTGTATTTCTTGTATACAGCAAAATGCTGGATCTTGTTTGCATATCCAGACTGTCAGCTTATGTCTTTTATAGGTGAGTTGAATCCGTTAATATTGAGAGACATTAAAGAGAGATGACTGTTGGCTCCTGATATGTTTGTTTTTGTAGGAGGCTTTATGTGCTTGTGGCTCTCTGCTTTTGACTTTGTTGTGAGATGTTTAATATCTCGTCCATTCTTTGGTGCAAGTATCTTCCTTGTGTTGGAGTTTTCCATCTAGGATCCTCTGTAGGGCTGGGTTGGTAGATAGATACTGTTTGAATTTGGTTTTATCCTGGAATATTTTAGCTTCTCCATATATGCTGATTGAGAGTTTTGCTGGATATAGTAGCCTGGACTAGAATTTGTGTTTTCTTAGAGTCTGCATTCCCAGTGAAGAGGAGTTTCTGGCTTTTATAGTCTTTGTTGAGAAGTCTGGTGTAAATCTGATAGGTCTACCTTTGTATGTTACTTGGCCTTTTTTCCATGCAACTTTTAATATTCTTTCTTTGCTCTGTGCATTTAGTGTTTTGATAATTATGTGAGGAGAAAATTTTCTCTTTTGATCTCATTTATTTGTTGTTCTATAGGCTTCTTGCACCTTTATGGCCATCTCTTTCTTTAGGTTGGGGAAGTTTGCTTCTCTGATTTGTTGAAAACATTTTCAGGTCTTTTGAGCTGGGAATCTTCATTTTCCTCTATTCTGACTATTCTTAGATTTGGTCTTTTCATTGTGTCCTAATTTTCTGGATGCTTTTGGT
>LR751083.1:0-49372 GCA_902729485.2 Mus minutoides | reverse complement strand
TTTTTTTTTTTTTTTTTTTTTTTTTTTTTTTTTTTTTTTTTTTTTTTTTTTTTTTTTTTTTTTTTTTTTTTTTTTTTTTTTTTTTTTTTTTTTTTTTTTTTTTTTTTTTTTTTTTTTTTTTTTTTTTTTTTTTTTTTTTTTTTTTTTTTTTTTTTTTTTTTTTTTTTTTTTTTTTTTTTTTTTTTTTTTAATGTTTTGAATTTTCCTTAACAGTTGTGTAAATCTCTACCTACTGTATCTTCTACATCTGAGATTCTCTTTTCTATCTCTTGTTTTCTGTTGGTAATACATTCATCTGTGATTCCTGACCTCTTTCTTAGGTTTTCTATTTTCAGGTTTGCCTCCATTTGTGTTTTCTTTATTGTTTCTACTTCTACTTTTAAATCTTAGATGATGTTATTCAATTCCTTCACCTGTTTACCTGTGTTTTCCTGTATTTCTTTCAGTGATTTATTGATATCCTCCTTAAAAGACTCTATTTTCTTCATGAGATAGGATTTTAGGACAGATTCCTGATTTTCAGGTGTGTTGGTGTATTCAAGGCTTGCTGTGGTGGGAGACCTGGGTTCTGATGATGGCCAAGTATTTTGGCTTCTGTTGCTTATGGTCTTGTGCTTGCCTTTCACCATCTGGATATCCCTGGTGTTTATTTATCTCGGTGACTGTATGGAGTCTGCCTCTTCTGTCCCTGGGTTGGTTCAGGTCTCCCAGTAAGCCTGCATCCTTTGCTGTATCCAACTACCTGTGCAGCTTTCCAACTGGGGGCTCTTCATAGGAGCAGAGAAGCTGCTGATCTGTTGTCCTGGCTGCAGTAGATCTCCTGGGAGGTCTTAAGAGAACAACTCTGAATACAGATTTCTTCATTACAATTTGATCCTTTTAACAAAACATTTTTTAATAGTGTGCTACTTTCCCTCTTAAATGCCAAGCTTTATATTATTGCTTCATCAATAATAAGCAAATGTCAATACTATTTCAAATATATAAGTCATTTTGCTTCATCAACTTTAGAATAATGTTGTATGCATACATGACATTAAGTGGTTAATCTGTATGTGATCATGAAAAACTTTGTTATTGTCTTTTCTAGGGCCCACCAGGTCCTCCCGGTCCACGAGGCCCTCAAGGTCCCAATGGAGCTGATGTAAGCGCTGTGAATTAATTAATTAATTAATTAAGCTAATTAATTCTGCAGGATACTCTGTGCCTGCATTGTATTCTGGAAAATGGTTTATAAGATCCAATGGAGATAATTACATCATGGTTTATTCTTAGAAGTTGACAAGAACTCAACACTTGTCTACTTGTGCTACTCCATAATAGAAAGAAACAAATGGCTTTTCTCATGAACGTGTCACCACTAATATAAAATAGATTCCCAGTTCACACTAAGTGAACTTACTGGTGAAAAATGTTATTTGTTTAATGATAAAACATGTTCGGAGTATACTTACATTGCATCTGCGATATGATAAATATTCTGCAAATGATTATTGAAGTCTTCAGTTTAAGCTTTCTCTCTGGCAGTGATGTGAAAGGATTGTAAATGGCTTTGAATGTACCAGTGTAGGTGTGTACTCTGAATACCTGTTACATATGCATCCACATAAAAGCCTTTCCATCAAGCTTTGCCTCATGCATTTTCAGTCTATAAAGCATTCAGGGAAATATGTGCATCTGTGAATCCTCTCATTGAAAGGAAACAGTTTTTCTCAGACCTTTAAAGAGGACATTTCTGTGAAAAACAGGTCCAGCATTCTGAAGGAACATTATAGAATTTGGAAATGTAATAGTATCCCCATGCCAGAATTACCTTCAATAGATTTCTAGGCCTGTGTGAGCTACGTCTGACTTCATGTTTTACAAATGAACCCAAATGTTCTCCACATTCTTTTGCATAGGATTTATTTATTTTTCAAATGCTTGCCTTTAATTTTATCAGATCAGAACTAATAGAAGAGATCAGTAGCTGGTAAACTTGAACATGTGTGGCTTCTATTACTCTGAAGATATTTAATGCCTAACAATTCATAAACAAATCATGGGTTTGTTTCTCCCATGAATTAAGTCACCCTTATACAGAGGCATGCCTTTGATTCAATATAAAAGCATATCTCAAAACTCCTGATTTTTGTATGGGCACAGACAATGGAATTGTGGTTCAGCTATCAAAACATGAGAGAATCTACTTGAAGTTGGAAGCAGATGTAATATAGTTAATTTGTTATTAGTAAATGTGGCAACTGAAGAAATTGTTACTTTTTTCCATCCTTCAACTTACTCAGGATCTCTGAACATAATGCTTTCTTTGAAAGCTCAAGATACATGTTTCTGGGCTGAGCATTTCATTAAAAGTATAACTCTATTTCTTTTTCTACACTGCAGGGACCACAAGGACCCCCAGGCTCTATTGGTTCAGTTGGTGGTGTGGGAGACAAGGTAGGGACATGTTGGCCAAACCAGCCAGAGTTAAACAGCTTTGACAATTGTGGGACATATTTTATAGGCTGCTAACATGAGTTTGGTGCTAAGTGTTGCACATATGTATACATATTCAGAATTACTTATTCTAGACCCTTCACAGATTGAGATTAAGTGCTGCTTTTGTGTGTTTTGTATTGACACCTGTGGCAGCCTTGAATACTGGGTGTGGATTGTTTCCTGTTTCCGCGCTGTATCAGAGTTATCATTATCTGCTTTTGTGAACTGGAAAGCTGAGGCTTGGTTAATTACAGTGATTTGGTGACTGTTTCTTCATTAGAAAGTGACAAAGCCAATCTCCATTTCAACCTCTGAATGTCTGAGGAGACTACAGTGCCTTTCATTAGTGACACTTGGGGCTTAAAGCAGAGGAAATACTTCTTTCCAACTGAACAGGGGAAGAAAGGAGTCTTTCACATCAGAAAACAATTAATCACTGATTTTTGTCACCTTTTCATTGCTAACACTTCAGCCTGTCTCTGGCACTTTTCAAAGCAGTTGGCATGTGCCACAGCATCTGTGTTCAGAATAGCTCCTTTTTTTGGTAAACATTTCATCTTAAAAATCTGTTCTTCCTTTTAAAAGAAATTGTTAGAATGGTTCTTTGATTTATTATTTATATATTCATTCTCACACCTTAATAGAATTTCAAAGAAAATTATCATTGATATTTGCTTCATTTCAGATTTTTTTGCCAGTTTTGAAGGAACAAAAAATGATTCATTCTATAAAAATATTACACAGGAAAAACTATGTAAAATATTTTAGCTGCAGTGTTTTTTATCCCAACCTTGACACATGATTATTTTATTTGCTTTAAATTCTTACTTGACACATTTTACTTTATAGTTAAGTTCATTTGTTTTCATTAAATGAGTTAACTCTTCAAAAAGCAGTGTAATGAGATTAGACTGCTTTATATTGGTATTTTCTTCTCCTTCACATTCTGTCTCTTGTATTTATAATTAACTGCATATAACTCAATATTCAAATAGCTCATTAATTACTAAATTAGAAAGAAATTACACTTTCTAATTCTTCATGGGTAAAGAAGGCAATTTATTTGACAATTGTTTTTAGAGGCTTTGTTCTTAATCTCAAAGTTAAAGCTATATGTTGAGATGGATGCAATTATTGGAAGAAAAAGCCTCATTGTATCTAATTGTTCTAACATTAAATACATGTCAAGCCAGCATCCAAGACACCACTGTTTGAAAAATCCCCAAGCTTTACACCTATGCCTTCTTTTTTGAGAACATGTCCTAAGGGCTCTGAAGCTGCCCAGAGAGTTAGGAATATTGTATAGTTTCACTCAACAATTCATTATGCTTCATCTCAGTCCTGAAGATTGTAAATGCTAAGACAAAGTTTTGAGCACTTTTTAATGTTTACACATCTTCTATGAAACTCATAAAATAGGCACCTTTTCCAAGATATTTGGAGTTTAGGGGAAGTCTCATACTTCTGTAATGAATGTAGTGTATGTTAAAACAATTTCCTGGGAAATTGTTCTTTTCACATAATCACAACTGGATAGCATTCACAATATCTTCATTTAAATATAGATTATGGTTTTCTAAGCCACTCGTTATTGGTTACATAACCTGGAAAATTGTCATCTCAATTATAGTGAGATCATAAAAGCTATCAAATTTATAATATTTAAACACTCAAATTTAGGAATTTTGATTACTTGCACTTGGTGTCTCCCAGTGATTTCTGTAACATTCTGTAAGCTGTCTACGACCTATGCTATCTGAGTTCCTGAGTGGGAGGCTGGAGCTGGATGGGAGGAATGGTCGAGAGGAACATGGAGGCCAGGACAAAGAAGCACATTGTTCAAGGCTCCAAGGTTTAATAATCAGAGTCTTAGCTTATAAGAGGGTTTGCCCATCCACCACACCAGTCCATTCCTGGGCATCTGCCTCCATCTTGAAGACTGCATGCAGCAGGTGTCTTGTCCCCAGAAGGTCTGGACAGGCAGCAGCATCTTAGAGGAGGGCAGGGCTAGTTGACATAACAATAGAAGCCATCCAAGTTGGAAGGTGACACCTGCAGGTGGAGATGAGGTCTGACCCAGCCTGCTTCAGGCTGGGGGGAGGGTACAATTCCTCCCTAAGTATATAATAAAAATTAGCTGGACTGGGACATAAAATTTATGTATGCTCCATAGCCCTGCCTGGGAGTTATGGTGGCTGGTGGCCACGCCTAGCTTAGGATCTCAGATTTTCCCAAACTACTCATTTCCATCAAGGAGAATATATGGAGCTTGTTTGCGTTTATTTTGCACAAAGATGGCTCTGGTGTATTATTAACAAACCATGGCTTCTTGGCATATACCTCTGTCTTAGAATAATATAGTTCTGAAATCTGGTTGCCCATCACTGGCTGACCATGCCTCATCACACACCTTGGTCCCAAATCAGACCAATGCCATGATTTATATTTAATATGCTTCTTCATAATGATTGATTTCTGCTGCCTGCGTTTTGCTAGAAGTAAGCTGCATGTTTGCAGGGGTCAAGCTGTAAGGAGAGACTGACCTGCTTGAAAAAGAAAGCAGATACAGTTGAAAAACAACAGGATAAAAGCTTCTTTTGGGAGGACCAGGTACTCTATTCAGTTGCAGATTAGCAACAACCAAGCTAGACTCTGACCTCCCAGTGTGGGTGAGGTGACTTTGAGAATCAGCAGAAAGGCTGTTTCTCATGTAAATAGGCTAAGCTCTAAGTTAAATTTGCTAGCTAATAAAGATTTTTAGCTATCTTGAATAGGAATTTCTAATATTGGAATTATTACTAGACCAGTCCAAGATTGAGTTAGGATAACTGGTCACATTGAAGGAAAGAGAAGAATCATTATAACTCCTTCTTATGACAAATTTTTTAAAGTCAATTTTTATGGTCTCTAATGTTCTCTGTTCCACAAGATTAAAAAAGCTTAAAGAAAGGCAGCTTAGCTTGTCCAAACTGGGACAAAGACAAGTAAATGTGGGTTAAAAGTATATACCCAAATCAGCTTTCTTGTCACCACAGTCAGGGCACTCATTGAACTCACAGGTCAGCCTGTCACAGGAATCATTCTGGCAGTTCTGTGGAGAGAACCTAAACACTCCCTCTTCCCCAGATTAAAACAAATAAGACAAAAGCAAGATGTGCTTTGGGTGACCTTGGGGGGTATAACTGTCCCTGTTTTGTTTTTAAAAGCCAATTTTTCAGAGTGCAATGAGCACATTCAACAATTCCTTGTCTTTGAGAATTATAAAAATTCTCAGTAACATGGGTGTCTTAGTTAGGGTTTTACTGCTGTGAACAGACACCTTGACCAAGGCAAGTCTTATAAAAGAAACAACATTTAATTAGGGCTAGCTTACAGGTTCAGAGGTTCAGTCCATTATCATCAAGGTGGGAACATGGCAGCATCCAGGCTGTCATGGCACAGGCAGAGCTGAGAGGTCTATGTCTTCATCCAAAGGCTGCTACCGGAAGACTGACTTCCAGGCAACTGGGGTGAGAGTCTTAAGCCCACACCCACAGTGACACACATACTCCAACCAGGTCACACCTATTCCAACAAGGCCACACCTCCAAATGATGCCACTCCCTGGTCCAAGAATATATAAACTATCACAATGGGTAACATTAAATTGTTGACAAAACATTTCAAATACTTGACTATTATAGCTAATTCCAATATCTGTATTAATCTGATTTGGAACGTCAAGCATATAAAATTTTTTTTAACATAGGCAATGACACTTTTAGTTGTTTCTCCTATAGAGTAGTTGTAACTAGAAAGCTTGTAAAATTTTAAGTCACATGTGCATATTTTTTTTATTTATCAGAAATAAGACTATCCAATTGCAGCAATTGATTAAGTATAAGTCCTCAAGAATTAATACCGTTATGTGGAAACAGGTAGAAACTGAGAACACTAAGAACAAATTTTTACAATTTGACATGTACATTCTCTAAAAATATTAAAATATTATCTTAAGACTTTACTATTTTGATGTTGTAAAGAATGAGATTATATGGCCAATTATTTTTGTGTAAGACCTATCATCCATCTGGGATATAAATCTATCATGGCATTTCCTTAAGAAGTCTTGTCCAGGCAATCTAGAACAAATTTTAAATGAAAAAGAACAGCATCTTTTCTTATGAGTTGTATATGCTTAAACAATTGCAAGTTTGAAAATTAATAGTATCTGAAGGTCAAACAAATTTTAGCAATTACAAAGCTCTGATATATATTATTAATATACAAATCAAAGGTTGATTATTCAACATTTTAAAACACCATCTATAGCATACAATTTAATTATCTGTGCTGAAGCAGGAGGAAACTCAAATGAATAAACATGTGATCTAATTCATATATACTTCTCTCACATAGAAGGATTGTATTTAAATACAGTAGATGGAATGTATGCAGACATGAATTTATAGAAGGTACAAAAGCATGCACAAAAATAATTTTTAACTTATCTTTAGGATAATTATCAACTTTGTTTAAAATGATGGTATGCAATAAGTGAAATATAAATATTCTGCAATAACCAATTTAATTGCTGTTTGTGACAAGGAACAGACACTTTGCCAAGTTTTTAAGACACAATTTTTGTTATAATTTTTTTTTAAATAAAAGAATTTATCTTACAATTTTTAATTAGCACCACAGCTGCCTTAATAGGATGTTAAAATTTTACTTTGAAGTAAAGAAAGATGGTTTTACATGAATGTTTTCTCTTGCCAAAGAATTGCTGTGGGCACATTTAATAACCATAACTAAAATAAGCAGATAGTATTTAATTACCATTGATTATAATTGATAACAATTATAAAAGCTTTCTTTATTTTTGCAAAGCCTTTTTTTCTTTATCAAATAATTTGTGTCTCTAGAGATAATACCCAACAAAGGTTTAAGTCACTTTAAGACCTTAATGTGAGGTCTTAGACAAATCACATCTCCTAGAAGCTTTTGAAAATAAAAATTTTGAAGCAAATCAATTTTTCTTTTTTATATTTTCTGTACCACAATTGTCAAGTATAACTAAAACCCTAAATATTATAAAGAATATTGCCTCTGAATCTTTTCTGAAGCAATAGCTACTCCCAGAACTTTAAAGCTCATTATGTGAGAGCAAAGATTTGAAGTAAATGTTTCTTTAGAGGCATTTGTTAATAAATCACTTTCCATTTAAGAAACAGTATACACTGAAAGATTCAAACTCTTAGCTTCCTGTACTGAAGCAAAGACAATATATATATATATATATATATATATATATATATATATATATATATTTTTTTTTTTTTTTTACATAATTCAAGGCTATTAGCCATACCTTGAGGCAAAATTTTCCAGTGATTACAAGCTCACTAAAGGTGAACACTTTACAATTATCAGGATATAAAGGAAAAAACAAACTTTCAAATGTATAATAACTTTATATGAAGTAGGCAAGCCAGCTTGTAATGCTTTTATAAATTCTACAGCCTGATAGACCTTTTATAAATCTTAAATTTAAACTTTATTATGAACAACACCTGGGTAGATCTAAAAAAGGCAGTTTAGCTAGAAGGAAATCCCCCTGGAGGCAGGGAAGGGTAAGGTCCCTAGTTTCAGTTTGCAAAACAAAAGAAAGCCACACAAGCTTCCCAGAGGCTGCTCTGAGTTTTGTATTAACTCAAAAGTATTTTTTTTTTTAATCTGAGCATCTTGGCCCTCCTGAAATGAGGACAGATTCTAGGATTTTTTAGTTTATTTTGCAATATTAGAATATTACTGCAACTTTAGGAAAGCAAAACCCAATTTTAAAACAATTTAGCATCTTTAAAATCAATATTAGTGCTGGGCGGTGGTGGCGTACACCTTTAATCCCAGCACTTGGGAGGCAGAGGTAGGCAGATTTCTGAGTTCAAGGCCAGCCTGGTCTAAAAAGTGAGTTCCAGGACAGCCAGGGCTATACAGAGAAACCCTGTCTCGAAAAACCAAAAAAAAAAAAAAAAAAAAAAAAAAAAAAAAAAAAAAAAAAAAAAAAAAAAAAAAAAAAAAAAAAAAAATCAATATTAGAAACATCACTATCACGTTACAAAATTTGGTTGCCAATTTATGAATGCATGACAGTGCAAATTTTAATGCTTCACTAAAAAGACATTGTTTTAAATCTTATTTCTATGTCTATTTTCTAGGATAAGAATTACATAAAATATATCAATTAGAAGCATCCTTGAGGCCCAGTTTTCTGGGCTTGTTTATACCACGTGCTTGAAATGATTCCAACAGTGAGTTATGAATTTAGAAGTATTTTAGAAGGCTAGTTTTCTGGGCTGCTTTATGCCACGTGTTGCTATTTAAAACAACTCCAATTCTGAGTAACCAAATTAAAGCTAACTTTCTTGTAACCTATGTTACACCCTTTTGATCATACCCACTAATCTATAAGCCATTATTCTATGACCAAGACATGCAGAGCATATTTACACCGTTAAAACCGATCAGAAACCAAATTAAGTGGCTACACGAGTCTTATAAATTTAGACCAATCAGAGAATTTTACTTTTTCTAGCAATAATTTCAAGATAAAGAACTTTTTGTCATTTTCTGAACCCAATTGCAGAGAATTTTCTAGGAAAAAAAAAACCTCTCAGCCTTTTTGCCTTAGAACTAAGAAGCTGCAGACTCACTATTCTTTAAAAACAGTTTTTTCAGCAGGGCCTCTCCTGTTTTGCTTGATTTTTGGCTAAAGTGCTGGGCCTCTCTCAGCTTCCGCTGTGCAAACTGAGACTAAATCAGCAGATAAAGTTTTAACCATTTTTCTTTTTCAACATGAAACATAAAACAGTCAGTCATTCAGACAAGAAACAATGACAGACATGAATTGACATGTGGACAGATTGGTGCACCAAACACAAACACAGAGAAGTTAGAGAACTTGATGTAACCAAATCTAAACAATAAGCCATCCAAGTCGGAAGGCTACACCTGCAGGTGGCAACGAGATCTGACCCAGCCTGCTTCAGGCTGGGGAGAGGGGAGGGTACAAATTTCCACTAAGTTCCTTCCACAGGATCATCAATATAGGCCAGTGTATTTTGTTAGCAAGAGAGTGAATTTATAGTTTAGTAAAATTCAACTTGGAAATTTGCATCAATGGCCTGATTATGATTTTGATGCCATACAAATGCAAACTGTTGGAAAATGTTCCGATTTTTGTTATTGCTAGGTGGTGATATGGGTTCATGTACTTGACTGAATCTATCAGAACCAAATCAGCATTTAATCTTTTTCCTCACTTGAATTACTGAGATTAGTAATCCTAACTCTCCTCCTTCTTGTTTTAGTTTCAATGTGTTTTAAGCCATACATCAATGTAGTGGGTAGTCTAAATAGGAAGGCCATGATAAAGGTATTATTGTAGATAGAAAACACCATTTCTGTGTTTTAATCCTCATGTGATATTTTCTTTGTAGGGTGAACCTGGAGAAGCAGGGAACCCAGGGCTCCCTGGGGAAGCTGGCTCAGGTGTAAGTCCTTTAATACTAAAACCAATATTTGGCTTCATTAGATCTTTAGAAATTCTTTTTAGTGTGTTTGAACATTGAACTTGAATTGTAACACTATTTTTTTATTCTCTTTTTCCACCCCAAATAAATATAAACATAACTCAAAGACAATATGTTTAATAACTGAAAATCTTCCAGATACTTTAATTAATATATGAGTTTTGAAAGGCTGCATTTGAATGAGTGAAGTCATTAAAACTGTAACGTGTTCATTACATAGATTGTGGTTGCTGATTGTCCATAATAAAAACAAACCAACAAACCTTGCTACATTAAATAAACATGTATTAATTAAAATTGATTAATCTAACTTAAATTAAGCTACTATTAAAAAATACTACATTCCCTTTGCAATCTGGAAGTATTCTTACTGTCTAATGTACAGGGTTCATAACTACTGACCTGTAGCTCCTATAGTTGAGTTTCTGAGAGATGTTTTGCAATGAAGAATATAGACTCCAACAGCAGAGCACATTCTAGCCCACAGTACTAATGTGAAAACCTTGAAATGGAGCTTGTAAAGTAATTCTTTCTTTTGTTTGTGTTGTGAAGGGTCCCAAAGGAGAGAGAGGAGAGAAAGGAGAAGCTGGCCCCCCTGGTGCTGCAGGTCCTCCTGGTATTAAGGGGCCACCAGGTGATGATGGGCCCAAGGGGAACCCGGTGAGTTTGTCTTCTTTAAAGTGAAATTTGTATCCAATTCATTGCTTACCTTTTCATAGATAGACTAGAAATGTTGGATTCTAGTGAAACCTATGTCATTATGTCATTTTATATTTTCACATACATTCATTTCAGTTTTGTTCATTTATTCTTCTATCTGGAGCACATATCTAATCAGCCTTTGAGATGACTTTAACCTGTTAAAATAAAAATATAACATGATGATTCTTCCTCTTTAATCTGTTTATTTTCCTTTTTTAAATCATCTCTCTAGGGACCCGTTGGGTTTCCTGGAGATCCTGGTCCACCTGGAGAACCTGGTCCTGCAGTAAGTGTCATGTAGGAGTAAAAGGATGCTTTTGTAGGGCTGTTCCCTCAGTCTTAAGCAACAAATTTTTTTAAAAAATGTATTAAAAGTGAACTACAGTCAAAATGCCAAATGAAGAAAACAGTAATTGTATTAATGACAATATCTATCTAACTGACGCCTCTTGCACCTTGCTTATATGACTCTCCTCTTCATTTGCACAACTATTGAGACATTTTTAGATTGCCCAAAGAGAATACAGAAGGAGCATCTATACTTCTATTTACAAAGTTCAAGACTTTTTTCTTAATCTTGTTTACTATGTAGATTCTACCTGGAATTGACTCATGTCTGTTCCTGATGAAAGGAAGCACTGGGGATCTACACTAATTGTGTCTTCAAACATTCTTTATATCAAAATAGTACTTTATACTCAATTGGTATGGAAAGATCAGGGAACACCATAATCTAAAAAAATATGTGTTATAGTATTTTTTGTCCATATGATCACAGTTTATTTCAACAGTCTACCAAGACAGTCTGTACAAGTCTTGTGTCTTTATAATAATGAAATATAACAAGAAATATTTGGGTTAATTTTCACTGTCCATTACAGGGGCAAGATGGTGTTGGAGGTGACAAGGGTGAAGATGGAGATCCAGGACAACCAGTAAGCAAGACCTTACCTTTTCCAAATCTTGCGTAGCCCATACATTTTTTTTTAAGGTGATTCGAAGAGATCAAGTTTAGTTAAATTTGTTGAATGAATCATCTCATTTTATATGTTGTGTATGCATTTCCAAAATATATCATTATAGGTTCATGAGCTTATCCTACTATGTCAAATTCCTTTACTTAGCAATTATTTTATAAAATTTTTATCTACTCTTCTCCTATCCAATATATCTAGACTGCAGCTTCGCCTCAACTCCTCCTAGTTGCCCCCTCCCTATTGTCCCCTCTTTTCCCAGAAAAGAACAGGCCTTCCAAGAACAACAACCAAACATAACACAAGAAGACACAATAATACCATATACAAACCCTCAGATCAAGGCTGGATGAGGCAGACCAAGGGAAGGACAAGGGTCACAAAAGCAAGCAAAAGAGACAAAGACACACCCACTCTCACCTACTTATAAAAAATACTTTTTAAATATAAACAAGTAGTATAAAGGAATGACAGCTTAATGGCCTGCTGAAGTTCATGATCTATTTTAGCCAAGACACTAAAAGAAAGTATCATATAGACATTTTAATTTTTTTGGAATGACACAGAGTGTTTAGCCAGGTGGGTTACTTAGGGAGGCAAAATATATATATGTGTGTGTGTGTGTGTGTGTGTGTGTGTGTGTGTGTGTGTGTGTGTATATATATATATATATATATGACATTAATTTTAACAGGTTTTAATACAGCTCCATTTCTTTCAAGGATCTCTTTCTTAGGTGTCGAGGTCTAAGATAGACTTATGCACATGTTCCTCGAAATTCTCTTCCCAGTTGCATTAAAAAGTGCTAAGATTGTATGAGAAATTTAGAGGTAATGCATAGATTTGTTCACAACTTGTAATATAAAACCTGTACCTGTGTCTGTTAGATGTTTGCTAAATACCTATTACCACTTTTGAAAGGAAATTTGAGCTACTTTCTTGTATCCATGAAGAAGTTTGCTGAATAAATATACTAGCTCACTCTATGAATACCTAGAGGCAATTCACATATCTGAGTCATAGGCAAGGCTTTTAGGAATGATTGATGTGTGTACATGAGACAAGAGTCCATTTCAGTTCATATAGGGAGGAATTATGTTGGTTATGAAAAATACCTAGCTTATTAAACAGTGTATTTTTACATTTCTAGGGTCCCCCTGGTCCATCTGGTGAAGCTGGCCCTCCAGGTCCTCCTGGAAAGAGAGTAAGTTTTTTTTTTTTTTCATTCATTTGAATTATTCAATACATGTTTAGATTGGTGTTACCCATGCAAACTGTAGGCAGCTTCCAAGGAGGCTGAAAAATAACCACTTTCCTCAGTGTGTCAGAATTATCCCTACCTCAGAATACACTTTAACCATTTTGCTGTCATAGTTGGAATGAATCAAACAACTCCTCTACTGGGAGTTACCCGTTTCTCTGGACAATGTTAACTGATGTTAAACATTTTTAATCCATAGTGTTCTCTAAGGGGTGAAATGTCCAAAGCTTAGTGCACACATTGTGAAAGTATGAATGCTTATCAGTAGATGGAGCACAGACTTGCATCTATATTGTAGATTGTTTTATGTTGTCAGACTTTATGGATTCAGTGTCTTTCTGATGTGCAGAGACACCATGGCCAAGGTAACTCTTATAAAGGCAACCATTTAATTGAGGCTGGCTTACAGTTTCAGAGGTTCAGTCCATCATCACCATGGCTGGAAGTGTGGCAGTGTGGGGTAGACATAGTGCTTGCTGAAGTTGCTGAAATTTCTACATCGTGCTCTGAAAGCAGCCTGGGGGAGATTATCTTCTGCAGGCAACCAGGAGGATGTTCTGGATCACTAGCCACACTTGAGCATATGAGACCTCCAAGCCCCACCTCCACAGTGACACACTTCCTCTAATAAGGCCACGCCTCCTTCAGTAAGGCCATACTTCCTAATAGTGCACCTTCCCATCAGCCAAGAATATTCAAACCACCATATTTGGAAACAAGATTTATAATGAAAGAGTTTTTATATAAAAAAATGATGACATCAATTTAGTAGCTATGGTCATAGTAATTGTTGTTGGTCATGTGAGATGTCTCAGTGGGTAAAAGTGATTGCCAGCAAGGCTGAGTTCTATGTTCAGTTCTCTAGGTCCTCATGCCAAAAGGAGAGAATTGACTTCTGTAGTTTTTCTTTGACCTCCATACACATGCCTTTTTAGACATGCACACAGTAGTAAATAAATAAAGTAAAATATATTTTTAAAGTAAAATATATTTTTAAAAATCAGATTCTGACTATAGAAGAACCAGAGCGATTTAAATTTTTTACTTAAACTAGAAATAATAATTTTGTGTAGTAATGGGCAGGAGTTTGATATTTTAATGAATATCTATACTACATATTTATAAAAAAGGTTAATGACCTTTCTCTCTCTTCATATTTCTTATACTTGAAGGTCCTGATTCATAGATAATATGTTAGATTATTATGAACTGTTATCATCCCATAAGTATACTGAGGTCTAAACCACAGGTTTTTATCCTAGTTGTGTCTTTTCACCTGTTAACTAGTAATGTTTCATCCTCTTCCCTCTACTCTCCTGAGGAATAACTATCCTATATTGTCTTTTTACATATAAGTGAGGACAGGGGCCACTTTTCTTCTAGTGTCCATGTCTGCCTTATTTCATATGACATAATGTCCTCTGATTGCATTCAATCTCTCACAAATGACAGGATTTCACCTTTATTCATGGCTGACTAATATCCCATTAGATATAATTGACACATGTCTGAGTCTGTTAATTTCATATCTTAGCAGTCATTACTGGGGCAACAATGAGAATAAGTGTGCTCGAGCTCTTTGACTGATGCATTTGATTCCCTTTTGAAATATAATCAATAAGGGGAGAGGAGGACCATATGTTAGATCCACTTTTACTCTTTTTGAGGAACCTCCACACTGCTTTCCTTGTAGATGTATTGTTTTTAATTACTAGAATGATGTATGGCAGTATCCTTTTCAGCCTTTGCTGTTTTGATAATAGCCATTATCTTGTGAGCATTTCTAAAGTATCTGTTGTTCGTTTTTACTTCTTTTGAGAAATGTCCACTCGGATCAGTGGCCCATTTTTAATCAGAGCCCTCATTTGGTAGTTGTTGCTACTGATCTATCCAGTTCCTTTTATGTTCTGCACTTTAATCTTTTGTCAAATAGTTAGCAGAATTTTTTTTTTTTCGTGCCTACTGATTTTCTTTCTCCATAGAAGCCTTTTTATTTGACATTATGCCATTTGTCTATCTGCTTTCCTGTGTTTTGGCAAGCATCAAAAAATTATTGTTCATGCAGATGTCTAATAGTGTTCTCACTATGCTTTCTTTAAGTAGTTCCATATGCTTTGTTTTACAGTATGGTCTGTAATTGGGCCAGAGATAATTTTTATAAAGAACAATACTTAAGGATCAGTACTCAATATCCTTTTTAGTACTGTTTGCGAGAGGCTATTCTTTCTAAAATGCCTGATTTCTTACCCCTTGTCTGACATTGGTCATCTGTAGATGAGTGGTTTCTTTCTGAGATCTCCAATTTTTTCCACTAGCTTGTCTGTTTTGGTTTTATTGTTGTTGTTTGTATTCCCCATGCTATTTTTTTTTTCTTTTACAGTGACTATGTGTTTCAACTTGAAACTAGGCTTGTTCTTTATGGTCAATACTGTATTGACGACTGGGAGTTCTTTAGTGCTTTTACATGAATTTTAGGAGTAAATGTAGTTATATGAAGTACATATTTTTCCTTTAGAATTTTACTTCTTCGATAATTTTATTTATTGCAGTTTTTATCTTTTTTTCTATCAAGTTTGTTACCTTCACTTTCTGTCAAGTTTATTAGTTTTGATTATTGAGTCTTTCATTTGTTGAATGTATATGTTCAGTAGCCATTCTGCTCTTGAATCTGTAGTTTAATCTACCACAGAAAAAGATGTGAATCATTTCTTACTATATATTCAAGAACTTTTTTTTATTATTACTGATGCTGTAGTCAAATTAGAGCAGAATAGGTTACAAATGGCTTTGAGTAACTAGACTCTCAATCCTAGATTGCATGAGTATTTTGCTGTACATATAATGAGCCACTTCTGAAGCATTTCTAAAGAAAATGCTGCAAATATTGTTTGATAAACTCCAGGAACTCCAAATAATTTTAAATAACAAATAACCTTTAGCATTTACATGTTTACATACTACGTGTTTTTATTCATCATCATTTTGAGACTTGATTTCACTCAGTAGCAATGGCTAGCCTGGAGCTCACTGTGTAGATGGAAGTGGCTTCAAACTCACAGTGATCCACCTGCTGCTGCTTCCTGCCTGGTGGCTTCGAAATCATTCAGCACTACGCCCAACTGTTCAGCCGCACTTTTTAGAGAGCTGTCTTTTTACTGTCTACATCAATGTTATGTACTGATCTTCAGCTTGCTTAGTTGATGATTTATCTTAAATTATCTAAACGGGAGTTTTTACATGAAATGAATGTTCAACGTCAGCAATGTTTTAAACAGAATGATAATATAAAAGTACAACTTAGTGGTCTATCAACAGTTCCCAAATTTCCATAGTGCTCCTCAACAACGTTGCTTTTAAAGTGGTACATATTTAACTACAATTTTATGTTTACAGGGTCCGCCTGGAGCTTCAGGTTCTGAAGGAAGGCAAGGAGAAAAAGGTGCTAAGGTAAAATATGTGACAGAGATGTGTTAAGCAGTTTATGCATGCATCGAAGGCATGTGTTTCAACACATTAAGAGATATTATGAGCTTTATTCTTAATAATGTGACCACATGTTTCCTTTTCAAACAGGGAGAAGCTGGTGCTGAAGGACCTCCTGGGAAAACTGGCCCTGTCGGACCTCAGGGTCCTTCTGGAAAGCCCGGTCCAGAAGGTCTTCGAGGCATCCCTGGTCCTGTGGTGAGCATTTCTGCTAAAAGGGACTCCTATGAAAAGATCCTTAAGTTTTTAAACCTATGAGTAAAAATGCCTATAAGGTTGTTGTTTTATAGCCTATAATATGCTCTATGGACATCCAATTATTTCTCTTAAACTTATTAAGTAACAGTTTAAATAACTTAATAATGTATTTAAAATATCTCATTTATTTTATTTACAAAATTTTATACATTTTAAAATTTATAATTTATTGTATAATTTTGTGGGAAAGTTCTCTTATTAATACAGAAGAGAAAACTAAGTCCTAATATGGCAGCAATGAAAGTTTTCAGACATATCTCTGAATATGTCTATAGATGTACATACGCTTATATAAATATATGTGCATGGACACATAACCGTATATGCATACACAGGTTCAAAAAATAAAAATTTTAGAAAACTTACACTATTTGTATGTTTTAAGGTAATAAAATTTACAGATGCTAATTTTTTCTAAATGTGAAACATTTAAAAGTAAGACTTATTGTTTTGTTTGGGGAAAGAAAAAGTTTCATTTTCTTTTGTGTAGGGAGAACAAGGTCTTCCAGGTGCGGCTGGCCAAGATGGACCCCCTGGTCCTCTGGTGAGTAACATCTTTTTCATTATTTATAAAGAACCCTCAAAATAAACTTTTGTAAGCTAGAATTTGTGAGTGTTTATCTTATAAACTGGTTTGTTCTTTTCAGAAAGACTATTAGACATTCAAGGAGAAAAGTAGTCCTGATAATATCATGGAAAGGTTGCCAGTTGGCCCAGAGAATATTTCTTTTTTCACACACTTTAGATGAAAAATCTTTTCCACTCAGAATAAAGTGCTACTAATGATATAGCTCATCTTTTTCTCAGTGCAGACAGTTCTACAAAATTCATGTAATTTAAATTTTGTTTCCTGGACATGTTGGCACATGAATTTGGCAGCTGCCCAAGTAGATGTTTTCTCTTTGTAAAATAAATAGGACACATTATATTATGCTTTATAAAAGCATGTTATTGTTTTTATGTTGAAGGCGGACACTACAATGACCTCCACATTCAAACAGCATGCTTGATAAATGCAACAAAGCACTGGCTAGCCAACAATGTAGGATCCAAAGTCTCTCTTGGTAATGATAGGCATGAAGAGAGAATGCAAACCCTTCTTTAAAATTATTGTTTACCAGGGCACTTTGCTTTACAAATTGATTCAATGTGATAAGTTGATTTTGCATAACTATGTCTAAGGGATTAGTCCAAAAAGTAAAGAATGCTAATAGCAATGAGAGAGTAGGTGCCATTTATTTTAAATAACCACATCCTTTCTTGAAATAATCTGAACTTTCTTTACATTTCTCTTATCCAAAATATAGACAGCCCAGGACACACCAAGACCAAGTTCCCATCACAGAGGTGATGTATTAGTCTCAGAACAACAAGGCAGGGCATAAGAGACAGACAGGAGACAGGGACAAGGAAGAAGAGAAAAGGGGCAAAACAGAGGGGGAAGAAGTATTTGCCCTGGAGAAACAAAGGCTGCCTCTGGATAGAGAGGAGACAGATTGATTCTTAGGCAAATGACAGGAACGGGCATAGGAAAAGAATTCCTGTATTAGAATGAGGCTTTTAATTTCGATTGGGCATGTTAATTAAGGTAGATACAAGGGGCTTTTGATGCTGAACTTTAATAGTTTGATAGCTGGATCTTGATAGTTAGCCTCAGGAGAAAGTGGCTAGTTTTAGGAATATGATAAAAAAATTTTTTTAAAGATTTATTTATTATATGTAAGTACACTGTAGCTGTTTTCAGAAACACCAGAAGAGGGCACCAGATCTCATTGTGGGTGGTTGTGAACCACCATGTGGTTGCTGGGACTGGAGCTCAGTATCTTCAGAAGAGCAGTCAGTGCTCTTAACCGCTGAGCCAGTAACTTTTTAGCAATGTTGAATGAATGGGGAGAAGGGTAAAAAGACAAAACCTGCTGGCTGCCTGTGCTGGTAACTGGATAAATGGAGTTAGATCTTTAATTGACCCGAAGCAAGAGATTACTATTTATCTACTCTTATTATCATAAAAATTGAGCCCTGGGTGAATCTGGGTCAGTTCCAGGTCTACATGAGTACTTAGAAAACATTTCCCTTTGATGTAGTGAACTCCTAACTACAGATTCAGAATCTGGTATCAAAATGATTTTGCTTTCCCTAAGTATCTCCCTAAAATTTACCAGGGTTATTATTATTTTTTTCTTTTTATGTTAGATTTTCCAGTAAGTATTCTGACCTTTCAACAGATGAAATAGAAGACCGTTATTAGAGATTTCCTTTAGCTAATGTTAAAAATAAAACCATCAGACACACCAGCTGATTAAAGTTTGCAAAATTTGTATTTCTAATGCTTAAGCAAATTTAGAGTATAAGAAGGCTGAAGAATTCAAATTCTATTTAGAAAGTTGCAATTGTAAGCATCAAGAAGAACAAACATGCGTGTACGCATTTCATAGCTGCTGGGTTCACTGGAGAATAATACTATGTGAAATATATATATTTCAATGACTCTAGTACCTGGAAAGTGTTTCTTAGTCCTTGGGGGATGAATGAAGATAGGGATGGGATACATATAGTGAGCTTTCTTACTTAGCTGAGAATGACTTATTTTACAAGTAACATGTTTTAAATGGAGTTAGAGATATCTTATTGGTACAGGTTAAATTCACCCACTATTGAGGCAAACACACTGTTTAAAGAAATTAGCTCCTCCCTGGGTTTGAAGGATGACATTAGAAACCCTGCTCCAGCTCTATATTCTTAAAGAGACAAGAGTGAGGGATCTGACCCAGCCCTATAAAGCGATATTAATTTTAATTAAAAATAATTGAGACATATTCCTGACACATTCTTGTATTATTAAATGGGTTCTTTCAAAGCACTCACATGCATAGTGGGCAGCGGAGCTACTGAATAAGTAATTGTCAAATGCAAGATGGAATTATATTTCTAAATAGTCACTTTTGTATCTTTGGTGAGTGTAACTAAATGGTACCTAAATCCATACATGTATATAGCCAGTACTCTGGGTTAGAAGTCTCTGCAAGGCAAGCAGGGTTATATTTAGAGCAGCTAAACCATAAGTCTGTGACTCTTGTTCCTGTGCCTAGCAGAGACTCTCCTTCCCAGGTCACCTGTGTGTTTGCTTCCCTGATTTAGAAGTATGACCCAGTTACAAAGGAAGGAAAGAGGCTTAAGTGAGGATAATGTAGGAGGTGATGCCAAATATGTGAAAGTTCAGACACGTTTGCGCTGGAGTTAAAAATTAATCCACTTGAAATTTATATGAATGATTCCTTATTCAGAGTATGCTTTGCTCATATTTACACATACGTTCACACTCACATCCACTACTGCTCAGATGGATGTCTGCTAGTACTCCTTGCAGTAAGGTATTTGTGCTTCTTCTGGAAGTTGTCTATTGTTCCCTACACAGAAATTTTCAACCACATCAACCACGGTTCTTAACAAAACCGTCTCATTTTGTTTTCTTAAAATGTTTGTGTTTTAAGTTTAATTTGAATTGTGTAATCTCTTTATAAAATCCAGATTGGCCTTGATTTCATTATTTGAGATCTTGTCTCAGACCACAAGTATTGGATTTCAGAAGTGACCCCTCATGCACAACTATAAAAGCATATTTTTGCAATTATATATAACTTAAACATCTGTATATAACCCCTCTCTCTCTCTCTCTCTCTCTCTCTATATATATATATATATATATATATATATATATATATATAAACACAAACAGAGACACACACACAGAGACACACACACATAAACATGTACATACACATACACACATATACCCACACACATACACACACACACACACACACACAATTGCTGCACAGAACTAAGAGCATATGTGAAGCACATATGTATCAATCAGAAAGCTGAAAAGACGACATTGACAGTGTTGTTTTGTGCGAAAAATGACTCACTTCTAGAATAATCAACATTTTAATGAGTTTGTCTCAAAAGATAAAGTTAAATAAATTCAGTTATTCACTATAAGGTCACAGTTAATATTGTTGAATAATTTAAAAAGCTTGTATTTGATATTTGTAAGAATAATTAATACTGTAGTAGTTTTAACGTTTTTCTTTCATATTTTTGTTTATTAAACATCTAATCATTTCAACAATGCTGGAAAACAACTTGGAATTTTGACAATTTTAATATCATAAATACTTTCTTTTCAGAGAATAAAAAATATTTGATAGCATCAATTTTTAAATATACAAATATAAATAATAGAAGAGATGGGTTCCTGAATTACTGTTTGAATATTTTTGTTTAATGTTACACATAAAGTCTGTAACAGAGCTGTACTATATGATATTCTTCAGTGACTAAATGGGTTTAATTGTTAAAGTATCTGCTCTTTCAAATTTTCTGAGTCAAGTTTAGGGTGTACAGTTTTTCCTAAAACCCAGTGCTATACAGTTTTGAGTTACAGATCAAGGCAGATACTGCACAAGGTAATACGGTACAGGGAAGAGTGTTTGCATCTGTATTTTGAGCACTTATAAATGCCTGGTTCCTGTTTTCCTGTTCTCTTTATTACTTATGAATTATGTATTTCCCTAAGGATTTTCCATTTTACAATATCCTGAAGAGCAAATACCAAACATGAACCCTTGGAATCATATTTTTATATGCAGACCTGAAGTTTTTAATATCTTCCATACAAAATCAGAGAGATTATAACTGTTTTCCCTGTCATGAAATTACTAATTTCTGTTTCAGACAAAAACAAAAAACAAAATACATAACACTTACTTGGATTAACAGCATCATTCTTTTTTCTTCATGAATAGTATTTGTAGAGAAATACCACAAAATAGATTTGACACTAAAATAATGTCTAGTATGTAATTTCTTAATCCTGAGCAATTAGGATTGCTTATATTTCTTCTTTGTCAGTTTATCTTGTACAGTTATGATAGAGTAAAAAGCTGGCATGTACCCATTCATCAGGAACATATCTAGAAGTACTGCTAACATTTGCACTGTAATTTGTCATTTATTTGGACAGATTTTAAGCTAGATTCCCTTTTCAATATGTTAACATTAGCATAACGTTATTGTTAAATACTGGGAATAGACTCGGTGGTGGAAAGTGTTTGGGGTGAACATTTGTAACGTTAACGATGATTGAGCTGTGAATGCCTGGTGTGTGTTATGTGCCAGTTCTTCCTCTGATAGAAGAATTTCTATAAACTGTCTCATGTATCTGATAGACTAACTATAAAAGGAAAACAGAAGAAATATGGCCCTATTCATATTTTCAATATATAGAGAATATAGTGTTGTTTGACTGGAATGTATCAGATTCAGCCAGGATTCTTTTATATTTTTACTTTTTCACTTTACATCCTACTCACAGCCCCTTTCCCAGTCACCCCCTCCCCAAATCTTCCTCTATACTCCACACCCCTTCTCTTCTGAGTGGTTGGGGTCTCCTGGGTATTCTCCTACCCTTCAACCAGGATTGATAATGGTTTCTGATTTTTGTACAAGTCAATGGCTCTTTATTATATCTATGTATATATGTTTGTATACATGTATGTATTCTTCTCTCATGTCATATATTCCGACAACAGGCTGCCCTTCCTCACTCCTCTCAATTATATATCCCACAACTCCCCTTTCCTCTAGATCAACTTCTTAATTTCCCTTCAGGAAAGAGCAAGCCCCCCAGGGATATCAACCAAGCATGATATAACAATAACATTAGGTACAACCATCCTATCAAGGATAGAGGAGGCAACCCAAAGAGTAAAGGGGTCCCAAGTGCAGATCGAAGGATACAGTTATGTTTTATTAGAACTATTTCCTCATGCTTTCATACATCTTAGTTCTAATGTAGATTATGTCTCCTATGTGATGGTACTCTAAGGCCAATATGTTATTATTTGATTGTTTCTCTTACCCATTTATATTATGTCCTTTAACATATACTACTGGAGGTTCATCTAAAGCCATTTTAAAAGTGTGTTACTAGGAAAAACTATTTTTCTTTTCTGTGGGGTTGGAGATAAAACTATGGCCTTTAATGCATGTAAAGGTACATGCTGGGCAGGTATTCTACAACAGAGCTACACTCCCAGTAACATTTCTTTTACTACTCTTATTTTTTCTTATTGCTTTGGTTGTTTTGTGACAAAGTCTCATACACAAATAATGACCTTGAACTTGCTACTTTTCTGGAGATGAGCATGAATTTCTGATGCACATGACTCAATTGCCCTAAGGCATTTATAAGGCATTTTCTGCACAAAGCAAAAGAATGTATATACATATGCCACCAATATTCATTTAATTGTTAGTGTTAAATATAAATAAAATTAAAATAAATGTAAATATAAATATAAATTATAAATATAAAAATATACAGTGTTATATATAAATATATCTTGTTTATGTTTAATGTGCATCACCTTCTTTATACTCCCATGGACTACATCATTTGAACAAATTTGAGACCTGATAACACACAGAGGCTTTTCTTTTGTTTCTTTGTTGTTGCTGCTGCTGCTGTTGCTGCTATTGCTGCTGGATTTTCTAGACATTCTCTGTCTTCCCCACCACATACTGCTGCATATTTCTATTCATTCTCCTGGCCCTCTGGGCTTCTCTCCTGTATGATGTTAATTTTTAATATCCGAGTAACGCTTAATATAAAGAGAGGTGTCTGGTCTTATTGCAACTTGATATGCCATGTTTAGTATAGATTCCTAGGAGGTCTGTTTTTCTGAAGGGAAAAGGAGGAAGAGTAGATCTGGGGGAAAGAGGACTGGCAAGAGTGGAGAGAGGGAGGGAAAAAGGTAGTCCAGATATAACATACAAAAAAAAAAATAAAGAAACAAAAGGAAAGAAAACAATAGAAATGTAGGAAGGAGACAAAAGGAAAAGAAAAGTCTCGTTGTAAATTAGTTTCAACAGTTGAAGAATTTTTGTGCAAGTCTCCAATAAACAACTAGAAATGAACTCTAGTAACTTAGCTGGGAAAGAAAACCATACAATTTATGTTGGTTCTTTGTTATATAATTGAAGAAGAAAATAATGTTCAATCTAATTTATAAACTTTAGGTCAAGTCCTTACATTCTCCAAATGGGTTTGTAAGCGCATGTCTGCTTTTTTGCTACTAAAAATAAATTATATTAAATTGATCTTTGCCGAAACTGTGGCAGTACCTATGGCTTTGAAAAATGTATAGCTAGACTGAAGCATGATAATCCTCTTGACTTGGCCATACAGCAACCTAATCGATACATTGGACCGGTGATCCTCCAGCCAAATGCATCCACTTGATCTTCCAAGAATCCTTAGTTTGCCAGCATTGAAATCACAATAAACTTTTTTTTTTTTTTTTTTTTTTTGGTTTTTCGAGACAGGGTTTCTCTGTATAGCCCTGGCTGTCCTGGAACTCACTTTCTAGACCAGGTTAGCCTCGAACTCAGAAATCCGCCTGCCTCTGCCTCCCGAGTGCTGGGATTAAAGGCATGCGCCACCACACCCAGCCACAATAAACTTTTAAGGCAAGATAAACAGTCAAGTCTAATAATCGTAAATAGAGCTGCAGACAAAATCCTGTATTATAATTTACTAAAACCATGTCTGGCTCACAAGAAGAAGTTCAAACATTTCTTTTTAATTCCTTAATTCTGTCCAGTCAATTGTTACAATGAATGTGTTTTCATTCATTTTCCTTTCTGCTATGCAAGAGCTTTTTCTATCTATAAAATTTTGGAATCTAGTTCAGTGCACTTCTTTTGAAACTCACCTTCAATGGTTATCAAATTTACTTGCCATTCTTTAACACAAATTGCATTGCCCCTGGTGGCTGTCCTCACTCTGAGAAGCTCAGTGTGATATTCTAAAAGAATGTTGGGCTATCAGCCCAATTCTTGGGTTTGAATTCCAGGTCAGTTCTTATAAGTCAAATGAATGTTTTAACAAGTTAGTTAACTGGACAAAAAATATTCATCATCAGTCTTTCTGTGAAAATTGAAAATCTAGGATTAAACCATAGCAGTATCACTGTGGATTTCAATATATCTTTCTCTCCAGAGATCATAGTGAAATATGTTTATATTCAAGAGAATATAAATAAAGTTGAGGTCAAAATTCAGAGTGTTAGACATTGCCTCTCGTGGCTTCAAGTTCATATCACAGACTCATCTCCTGATTCTCTACAGAATTAGATACTATTCCAATTTATACCAACATGGTTTTATGTGTAAACACAACAATGTCACATTTATATGACTTCTCTGAAGTTTTCAAATATCATTTGATTATTACAATCTTTTGGTTATGTTTTTTAAAGTTGCTGAAAATATTGTAACCTTTGAAATTAGAAGTTATCATTGAAGTACTTATGGACTGAATATATAAGTTACAAATCTATTCTGCTTTAATTATTATAACTAAGAGTTTATGCTTTCTTCTCAAATGTGAATCCATGTATCATCTACCCTATTTCAGGTTTCACACACAATTAAACCTATTAATATTGTGATTCCTCAACAACTTTTTAAGACCATGAACTTTAAGACCATGAATTTCTCTATAGTTCCAGCAAATGCAATAGTATTCATCATTGTTAACCTTGACAGAGCTTCAGAAAAAAAACTGCCTCTGTAACTCAAATGTGAATTTTTTTGATACTTTTGTTTAATGAAACCTATCACATATAACCATAAAATATATGCATAAGGATATGCAAATAGAAAAACACATATGGAGATAAACACATAGGGGTATTTATACAGATATACAAATAGGAATATACATGTTGGTCTATGCACATGGGGTATACATATAGGGATATTTACATTGGGAATATACAATCTTTATTGGGAAGTATCCATTTAGCTCATCACTATATCTTCAAAGAAGTTAATTGTCCCCATAAATACTGATCAATAATTTTTAACCAGTAGAACTCCTGAGTTAAAATAAAACTTTTTCTCTAGTTAGTGATAGCTGCTTTCAGTTTTTGTTCAGTAAGATTAGTGTATATGAGCAAGAAGATTGTATAGGTTACTTCTGTTCACTCTTTTCTATATAAGCCAACATTAAAGGCAGTTATGAAAATGCAATAATCAAAATAAAAATCTACTCTGTGACATTGAAGAGAAGAAAATAGATCTCTCATCAACTATTAATCAGCTTTTACTACCTAGAGACTCTCTGAGTGAAGCATGATTGGATCTCTCCATTCTTGTCCTTAGCTGCTGAAATCAACATCACATTAATCTTGCTGAAAACAGGAACCTTGTTAGGGAAACCAGCAACTGAACATACATTCAAATGTGAATTTTTAATCCAGAGCCATTTTTTTTAGTTACTTCTCTTAATATTGTGACAATATAATTGCCAGAAGCAACTAAGAGAGAGAAGGACTTATTTTGGCTCTAAGGTACATGGCCAAGAAGACACAGTGACTGGGACCAGCTTCTGTCCCTGGTGGAAGAACTTGAGACTGTGTGTTCATATGAAGAAGGCTGAGCGTTCATATGAAGAACTTGAGACTGTGTGTTCATATGAAGAAAGCAACAGGAAGTCCTACCTCTGTAGTGCCCAGTCATCCTGCTCCCCCATACCATTCTGTGTAGCCACTAGGTGTAGTGCCCATAGTTCTACAGCTTTCTGGAAGATCACTACCAAATGGGGCATTACACATTTAAAACATAACACTTTTTCTCAATATCTTTATTTCCTTTATTTTTGTTCAGGGACCTCCTGGTTTACCTGGTCTCAAAGGTGATCCTGGCTCTAAGGGTGAAAAGGTAAGAGTAAAAGAATTTGTTATTAGGATTTTATAGCACAAATAGCAAATCTGATAAGTTTCTTAAGGCCACTTAAAAGGCAATTTAAAACTGTACTACTGTCTTTCTGACTATAGGAAAAGATAACAATTTTTAGAGTCTCAAGTGCATTTAGTGAAGAAAAAGTATGCAGATAGTAGTAGAAACTGTTTCAGCAGGAGAGCTATTTCTTAATGATCCCTTTTAGGCACCTTATGGAGAAAGCATATGGTTATGCTAAATAACTCTCCCTAAAAATAGACTGAATAGCAAAAATGACTTTTTTTTTTTCTGTTTTAAACATGGAAGGAAAACTTCTAAATCAGAAATGGTTTTGAAATAATAATACATTCTCCCAGAATTTATATTGTGTTTTACCACATAAAGAAAATGAGCCATTTGTATAATGGAATTAGAATGGTTTGAAAGGCTTTTACATCTCCAGAACTCTGTTAAAAACTAAGCAGTCCCTAAAGAATGTGAAAGATTTCATATTAAATGAGATACTTACTGAAATAATGAGCTCTCTGGTTTTTATGCTACCAATACACCATTTGGACATTATTGTTTTTTTTTTAAGTTTATTGCAGATGAAGCACTAATGATTTTTTTTTTTTTGTAGAAAGTTCTTTTATTTGTAATACTCCATCCTTAATAAAGGTAGCTCTTCCTGAAAGCAATAATGATCCATTTAATTATATGGAGGTTCGAAACTCTAAATTTTATGCAAAAGGCTTATCAAAAAAAACCCTCAATTTCTTTCATGTTATGTTTCATGAATTCTACAGTCAAGTATTTTATGACTAGAACTTCATCATGGCTATAACATATATTACAGATTTTTTTTCTTTCATTTTTATAGGGACATCCTGGTTTAATTGGATTGATTGGCCCTCCAGGAGAACAAGGAGAAAAAGGTGACAGAGGACTTCCTGGGACTCAAGGTTCTCCAGGAGCCAAAGGAGATGGGGTGAGCATAGTCAGATGGCTTGGCCACATCAGTACATCAGGGCAATACATTTGCACACTCCCAAGGTTTTTCATGTTTATCACTGGAGGGCTTTAGGGCACTGTATACTTACCTACTTTAATTCATGCTCTTTAAAAACATTTTAATGAATTAAAAAATATGATTTAAGTTAAAATAGTGTAAAATACAATGAGGTAGCTGTTTGTACAAGTTATTCTTGATTCCACACTACAATCAGATCTTATTTTGAGAGTTTTAGAGATGCCATAATGAGTGTCTGTATAGTCCTCATGGTAGTGCAATCATATAAAAATTATATATTGTAATGAACAGTAAAAGTCTTGGATTACTAAACAAAAAGCAATTCATAACGAAAAACTCGATGCCCATAAATTTTCAGATTTTTGCAATATATGTAGCAAAATATGAAATTGAAGTGATCTAAGAGTCTTACTAATCGGGTGCTGTTTCTCCCACTAGGGCATCCCAGGTCCTGCTGGTCCCATAGGTCCCCCTGGTCCTCCAGGATTACCAGTAAGTACAAGACAAGAGAAATATGAAGTAAGGGGCAAGGATACCGGTGCAACCTAGTGTCCACGTGTTTACATGTGTGTGTTTTCTTGTATTTTCCAGGGTCCTGCTGGCCCGAAGGGTAACAAAGGATCATCTGTAAGTGCTTTTCTCATTTGAATAGTAGTGCTTCAATGAAGCATGTTGCATTTCTCTCTCACTGAATGGCTTGTACTGTTTTTATTCTAACAGGGACCTACTGGCCAGAAGGGTGACAGTGGTATGCCAGGGCCTCCCGGGCCTCCAGTAAGTATGTTTTAGCAAGAAAGATGCTCTCTTAACAGGCATATGGGTGTAGGAAATAGTTTCTCTGGACTTATATAACAAGGGGAAGGAATATTCTGTCCAAAGTACCGATGTAGGAAAATCCAACGTGGTCCCTCAGGTTATCACCCTACATATCAAGATTTGGTTTTTAACTGATATCATTTCTTACATATAAATATTTCTTAATTGTATTCTACAATAAACTTATTAAGTCTTCAAGGTAATTATGTATACTTTCATCACATTTAGTGAAACTAACAGAATATATGCCCCACAAAATGAACACGCACACACACACACAGACACACATACACACACATACTCTCTCTCTCTTCAGGATTAAAAATGAAAGCTCAGACCCCATAGTTATTTAAATGTCATTTATTAGCAATGATATTTTTCTGAAGTGTTTGTATTAAAATGTAGACCTATATGTAAGAAACTGTATTCTGTTTTTTTCTAGGATATTGTTTTTTTCTAGTTTAAGTGTCTCCAACTGTATGTGTGTTTATTTAGTCTAGCCACAGGGCAAAATACAAGGAGAATGTCCCTGTGGAAGCTGGAAATCCTAGACCAAAGTGTCACAGGGTTGGTTTCTTCTGAAAGAGGTGGGAGGAGAAACTATTTTAAACTCTCATCTTAGATATAACATCCTTTTCTTAGATTGCCAACCTTGCCTAGATCTGTGTTCATGGGATCATATATATATTTTTTCATATCAGTGATACTTCACAAGACCTACCCTAGTGACTGCAGCTTACCAAATCATATAACCCCCTCATCCCAATTGTAAGAAAGGTTGAAATCTTAGCTATTGTGCTGAGGGTAGAAATATTAAATGCACATATACGTAGACCATGAGTTGACCAGAGAGGTTATGGATTAACTGTTTAATGTGGTTCTATGCTCACACATCAGTAAATTCAACTAATGGCATTTACTTTCAGAGTAATATAGAACAGTGTAAGTTATGCATGTTTTAATATAATAATGGGGCAAATTTTTTTTACTCTTTCAGAAAGTAAACTATTATTGAATAAAGAAAATTTGGATAGCCTCAGAGCTTTGTAACAATGTTCTAGTCCCCGGAGATTCTGATATCTAGTCGATATAGCTATACAAATCAAGATTAGTGAATAACAGAGTAACCTATGAAATATGTCACCAAAAATTCATACTATGTTAATTTACAGATAATGTACGAGTAATTATCTGCTTTGTAAACCTACCTCAATATCTCTACAATAATGTTTTAAAAAATAAAAATATCTTTTCATCTATCACATATCATTAATTTAGCAACTGATAGCTAAGCTAATTAATTTCTGAAAAGAATGTAAGTAGTAAATAAACTCACAGAATATCTCATTTTTCAAAATAATGACACTCGCTCAATTTGCTTGCAGGGTCCTCCTGGAGAAGTCATACAACCATTACCTATTTTGTCACCGAAAAAGACCAGAAGACACACTGAAAGCATCCAGGCTGATGCAGGAGATAATATTCTTGACTACTCAGATGGCATGGAGGAGATATTTGGTTCCCTCAATTCTCTGAAACAAGACATTGAACACATGAAGTTTCCCATGGGTACACAGACCAACCCAGCACGAACATGCAAAGACCTGCAACTCAGCCATCCCGACTTCCCAGATGGTATGTCAATAACGACGTAGCGAAGGCTATGAGCTTCTCGGCCACCCATGTGCCTTGTCAGCTCACTCATTTTTGTTAAGATAGTTAATATAGTCTTTAAATAAAATTAATGCAAATGACTATTACTGTTAGCCTTGTAGATAGGGAAAAAAACAACTTATTTACAGCATGTATTCTAAGAAATGCTTTCTAAAGCTCTCTACAAAATCATGTTTTATTAAATTTTGACAGGATTAATTTTGGATACTTATTATTAGCACAAGTATATTTGTCCATGTAAATTGATCACAGCACAGTATTTTATGTGCATAAACATACATACACTACATTTATTACTTAACTGACTTAATGTTAATGACTAATCTTATTTTAAAATGATTATGTTAATATTAACTAATATAAATATGTTAATATGGTTTAGTACACTAATCCGAATAATCTGTATAAGAGTAAGTAGTTTAACAGCTGAATATTTGATCCATGTGTTTGGTGAATACAATATTTAAAAATAATGATGACTTGTGGGAAAAATTTTATTTTCAGGGCTGGTGAGCGGTAAGAACACTGGATGCCCTTCCAGAGAACCTAGCCTCAGCTCCAGTACTTACCTGATAGCTTATATTGTCAGTAAATCCAGCTTCAGGGGATTTTTGGAACTTCTGGCCTCCACAGGCACAAGCATACACACATTACACTTACACGCAGTTAGACAAAACAATTGTAGTCATAAAATAAAACTAAAACTTCTTTGAAAATATTTTTTTGATGTACACATAGCCAGAAAAAAATAGAATCATAATTTACTGTGCCTGCAGCCTAAAAATGGCTGTATATTTGCTTTCTGATGAATTAAACAGTTTCATGTTCGTTAAACAGGTCATCTAATTAGTTATTTAATGAGGAGTAAGTACTTATCCAAGTCTCAGTTTTCCACTTTATCCTGAAGTATGTCTATCACTCCTTTTCTTCCAGGAAGTTATTGTTTTGTATGATTGACTTTAAATTATTATTATGATTCATTTATATATAACTACTTCTAGACAAGTCAAACATAATTCACAAGTAGCACTACAAAATATAAACATCACAAAAATGTTATTATCTTAAACATAGTCTATTAACACTAGCAAACAGTAATTAGATCCTATAAAAATGTTGTTGTTAAGGTTGTAAAATCAATATATATGTCAAAAGATACATTTAGTTCAGTGACTTAGAGAATCTTATTTTTAACTGGCATCATACAAGCAACAAGATGGTGTCCTTTAGCTTAACATATGCTACAAAATGCTCTTCCGACTCTAAAGTTTAAAATCATTGCCAATCAAGAGATTCCTATTGGATTCATATGACACTTGGATGAATATAAATGAATATGACTATGTCATGTGACTTATATACTTCAGTACTCTATAAATGATTTAATCAGGCAAAACTGATCACCAGGTGTAAAAGATAAGAACATGCATTGAATTACAACCCACATGTGTTGCAGAAGAAGAGCTGAATTGAAAATGCTCTTTAGAAAGGATGAGCATCATCTGGGCTGTACTTTCTGATAATCTCAACATAGTAACCCACTTTGTTAATTCTTCACATTACTAATTAACTGAGATTATCTCTATTTGTTATATATTTATGAGCAGTAATTCTACGTACAGGTTTTCATGGTTTAATAAAAAAATAACAGTTCAGAGATAATCCTCTAGCTGCATAAATAGGAAAACCCAAGATATCATATTGTATGTGCTATGAAAATAATATAAATTTATACAATAAGGGAATGGGTCCATTCGGATCAAAATAATGTTTACTTTGATTGTTATATTTCTTCTGAAATTATAAAGAGATCATCAGCCATGCTCATAATCAAAAGATTATTCCAGGAAAAATGTGGGGAACATTTGTAAAATTATGATGAAGAAAGACACTAATGTTTGTGTAAAACCAAAAAGGAGCTCACTTAGAGTAAGCAGTCATGGACAGCCTACAGAGTAATGAGTAGTAAATTATGGAACACAAAACTTTGTCAATGTATCTGGGTAAGGAGTTGATTGACTATTCTACAGAAGAAATGATGATGCCAAGTTTACAGTTAAAATAGTCTTAGCTTAGTGCTGAATACATTAGAGACAAATTGAACATGGGATTTATGGTATATAGAACCTCTTTAATTTTCTAATGTTTTTAGTGTTTTTATGGCTTTGTTACTTTGCCCCCCCCGCCCCCAGTCTGTGTGTGTGTGTGTGTGTGTGTGTGTGTGTGTGTGTATGTGCACACACATGCATATGTGTGTATAATGTGCATACGTGGTGCCACAGAGGCAAAAAAAAAAATAAGTAAAGAAAGGAAAAGGAAAGAAATAGCACACAGTTACGGTTATACAGTTGTGTGCCTCCAGATGGGTTCTGGGAATCAAACCCAGATAAACTAAAAGAACATCTAGTCTAGAAGAGAAGTGCTGTTAAGTGCTGAGCCAACTCTCCATCCCTCATACCTTATCACTTTACTGAATAAATGCATATTAAGAATTTATCTTTAGTATTTAATTCTTAAGGATATTTTTAGGGCACTGTTAATTGAAATAATTGATTCAAATTGATTTTATATAGTACTCAAAACTATATTCGTAGAGCATACAAAATAATAAAGATGGTATGAGTGCTAAAATTGTGGATTATTTTTATTTACTTATATGTTTTTTCTAAGAAGCTTGTTTCATATGTGAAGGAATTGATGAAAAATGAGAATATTTTTGTAACATAATGTATTCAAGTTACCTGAAAAAATATAAATGCTATTGAAATGTAAAGAATTTCTCGGGATTATATGCAGTATACAATGTTAAAGAGTTAGATGATACTCTACTTTTTAATTTTCTAGTACTAAATCCATTTGAGCTTTTTAAGTTTTAAGTAGGACTGGAGACAAAGCTCACTGAGCAAGTCTGTTGCTTAAGCATAAAGGCATGAGTTTTGATCCCCGGCTCTCCCACAAAAGCTGGTTATGGATGTATATATCTAAAATCTTAACTTTGCCAGAGAGGAGTCAAAAGGATCCCAAGAGCTCACCAGGCAGCTAGAATGTCTGAATGGATGAACTCCAGGTACACTGAGAGACTCTGTCTCAAAACAAAAGGTGGAGAGATAGAAAGAAACATCAAGCATTGACCATTGCATTCCACACAATTACACAGACTTGTGCAGATGCAAGTTCACACATATCGCAAGCAATTGTAAACACCTCAGACACAATATTTAAGCTCATAATCAGTGTATTGCTGTAATTCAAATCAATACTTGAAGTAGAAACCTAAGTATGGCAGGGAAAGATCAAAGGAATTGTCAAATATGTAATTCATCTTCTAATAACCCTGAGTAAAAATGCATTGTTATTTAAATAATAACTTTATGTTATCCTCATTATTTACCATCTGCACTCGCAAAACACCAAATATTAGTCATTAACATAACCAAGTTTGCTCTGCATTTCAGTAATGGCTTTAACAGCAGAAAGCAGTTCATCTTAGGGTACCATTCAAAGAGGAATTGAATTTACTATAAGAAGTTTTTGTATTAAATGATATAGCCACTGAGGTAACATATCAAACACCTTGATTTGTTACACATGAAAACATGTTGGTGATACCACTGAGATTACTAAGATGTGATGACACATGTGAAATTTGGGCTCAAACCCTCCTAATCCTAATTTGAATGGAGCTTTATTCTGCATGAATAAACACAATGCTCATAGATGAAAGGGTTACAGTTAAGCTGCAACCAAAGTATAACAGGAATTCTAAGAACTAAAGAGATTACTCCAGAGTGATTTTTTAAGCTATTTACAAAGGTTTGAAGCAAAAGAAACATAAAGTAACTGTATTCAGATATACACTGAAATATGGCAGAAACAACACATGAAATTTAATGTCTGATGCATTTCATTTTTATACCATTGGCTTCATATATGAGGTTTTTCTGTTTTGTTTTGTTTTTTTCTTAATTTCTAGGTGAATATTGGATTGATCCTAACCAAGGTTGTTCAGGTGATTCCTTCAAAGTTTACTGTAATTTCACAGCTGGTGGTGAGACGTGCATCTATCCAGATAAAAAATCTGAGGGAGTAAGTATCAATCTATTTGGCGGGGGATGTTGACAGTTCCTGCCATGTTTTTGCAATATTGAACTAAACAGGAAAATTATCCTGTCGTATTTTCATTTATCTGCTTTTCTTACAGGGTAATTAGAACATTTCATTTGCATAAACATGAATAAGTCACCAAACTGTTGCTCGTGGTTTACACATACTTCTTTCCTTTATTTTGCTACCCCGATGTATTCTTTAGGCACCTGCTTGCTCTCAAAAATTCTATGGCTTTCCATGACACAGCACAGCGGAATCTCAGATCTTAGAGTGTGTATGGTATTCTCTGCCCATTATCACATGATAGAACTCGCAGCTGCATATTATGTTGAGAGTGGAACATTTTATAAAGGATTAATCTCTTTTTTAAAAGGATATATGCCAACTTTACATAAACTTTGAATATTTAATCTCACCAAACAAATTCCCTGATTCTTACCTCACAGTATTTGGGTACTTGAGGTTTTTCTCTAGAGACACAGATTTTCTGTATGAAGAAGCATATTCAACTGACATAATGATATTTTCTGATATTATATAAGTAGGACAGACAATATTTATTTCTTCTATTCAGTTAATAAACCTCACATTTTTTATATAAGTAGGGCAGACAATATTTATTTGTTCTATTAAGTTAATAAACCTCACATTTCCTATCAAGTCGTGTGCTAGAAAAAAAGGGATGTAAACCACTTCAAATAAGTCATCTACCTATTGTGGAAAGTCTTGAGAGGAAAAATTACATCTATTATTTGAATGGAAAAAGTCATTTGCATAAGCATCCTATTTCTGCTCCCTCATAGCCTGTAATGTGCTTTTTAGTCTCTCTCTTTTCTTTATTTTTAGCCAAAAAGTCTATCAGGAAGGAAATAATTCAGTCTTCAACATGACATTCACAGTATCTAGCTCAAAGTTTGCTCATATCTCGTTTTACAATATAGGAGTTATAGTTTCAGAACACTTTTTGGTCTCCCACTTGTACCAAATTTTTCTGATATGCATGCAAATAATAATACTCATAACTTTTATTAATTTTTTAAAATTTCCCATTCTTTTCTAACAGGTAAGAATTTCATCATGGCCAAAAGAGAAACCAGGAAGTTGGTACAGTGAATTTAAGAGAGGAAAACTGGTATGTTGCTCCCTCCACATACAACAAAATCTCTTAAAGTCCTTAGGTGTAGCTCCACTTAAGCGTCCTCAGAAGCTCAGTCTAATGCTACACAGCTTTCCATAGATTTCACAGTTCCCAGCCCTTTAAGTCTTAAATATGAGTAATACCTTAAAGCTTTGAATCAAAAATAACTGAAAGGATTTCTGAACAAAAGAAAGGATAATCAAATGAAAGTTTCAGTTTAGCATCATAAAATAGTATTTTTTTTACTAAAAGTAGCAAGAGTCATAACACAACACCTATTTAATATTTCTAACTCCATCTGTTTTAATTTCTGTCTCCTTGAAACCCATTATTCATTGTTGCTAATTTCAATAAGAACTTGTAGAATGTTTTATTTCTCTCCTTGTTAGTTTTATAAATATAATAAACAATTGACAATTAACTTTTTGTATGAAGCCCATGTTTCCTTAAATATTTCATTACAGTTACCAATTTCATGTAATAGTCTGCTAAAGATATGGTAAGATTAATGTCATAATAAAATCATATTAAAAGCTGTTAAAATGACTTTACTTAATTAGGAATTTCTCACAATTTCCAAATAATCCGGCTAATTATTTAATTATTTTTTAATTTGATTTTCTTTTTATTAGATATTTTCTTTACTTATATTTCAAATGTTATCCCCTTTCTTGGTTTTCTCTCTGAAAACCCCCTATCCCAGTCCTCCTTACCCTGCTCACCAAGCAACCTACTCCCACTTCCTGGTCCTCGCATTTCCCTACACTGGGGCACTGAGGCTTCTCAGAACAAGGGCCTCTCCTCCTATTATTGTCCACCAAAGCCCTCCTCTGCTGCATATACAGCTGGAGCCATGGGTTCCATCCACCTCTGTAGTTGTCGGGCACTGGCAGAACCTCTCAGGAGACAGCCATATCAACTCCTGTCAACAAGCACTTGTTGGCATCCAGAATAGTGTCTGGGTTTGGTAACTGTATATGGGAAGGATCCCCAGGTGGGGCAGTCTCTAGATAGTCTTTCCTTCAGTATCTGTTGAGGGACATCTGGGTTCTTTCCATCTTTTGGCTTATATAAATAAGGCTGCTATGAACATAGTGAAACATGTGTCCTTATATGCCTTATTATTCTTTTCTTCTAGCTTTCATATTTAGATGTAGAAGGCAATTCCATCAATATGGTACAAATGACATTCCTGAAGCTCCTGACTGCCTCTGCCCGGCAAAACTTTACCTACAATTGCCATCAGTCAGCTGCCTGGTATGATGTATTATCAGGGAGTTATGACAAAGCACTTCGGTTTCTGGGATCAAACGATGAGGAAATGTCCTACGAGAACAACCCACACATCAAAGCTTTGTATGATGGCTGCGCGGTGAGTCCAGTCTCAGCCTGCTTTCTTTCCAGGAGTTTGGGCTTAAAAGGCAGTGCGAACTGCACTTTTCTTAAAATAGATACAGATTATTAGAGAGACATAGTGCTTAGCACTGACATAGTAAATTACAACATTTTGGAAACTACCAAGGCACATGCACATATGATACTCTGAAATATATCCCTAAATATCTACTTTTGAAGATCTAACAGAAGGTAACATTAGATCATATGTTCTTATATTTACATCTGATGTTTGAAAAATAACTACAACAGCCACTCAAAGAGAAAATAAAAACAGTATACTAACCCTTGAATCCAAGATTTTCAAATGAAAGAGAAATTGCTGTTATATCATTCATAGAATTTTTAGTCTGTCCTTTGGAAGTAACATCATACCAGCTTTGGAGCAATTGTCTATTTTTCCCTTTTTATTCCCTGGATTTTTTTCTTTTATTTTTCTTAATTTTCCTTTTTTCTTTTTTTTTTTTTTAACATGTAGGAATTCCATATAATAGCTATTGCTTTAGTTTAGAGTTAATGACTTGAGTGATGTCAATTATAAGCAACAAAGTTTGTGATTTTAGCAACCTGAGTTTGGTACAAGAAAAACAAAGAAGAGAGAAAAAGTGAATGACACAAAGCTATAGAATACTCCGCACTGTATTACACTGTGATGGTTATAAAATTAAAATATAG
Source organism: Mus minutoides (assembly GCA_902729485.2). Classification (NCBI taxonomy): domain Eukaryota; kingdom Metazoa; phylum Chordata; class Mammalia; order Rodentia; family Muridae; genus Mus; species Mus minutoides. The sequence continues at coordinate 12,018 of LR751083.1, read as the reverse complement.
TGATAGAAATAGTTGAGTTTTAACTTACTTATCTAATTCCTACATGGTTATCATCACATCTGGTAGTATGAACCTGAGAGAATGGAACCTAAAAGCAAGGCAGGCTAAGGTCTCATGCAAGAGCCAACTTTATTTAGAGCATCAGACAATTTATATTCTGAAGATTAAGCAAGGCCAAATGAGCAAAGAACACATGAGCTCAAGCTGTATAGAAGTTCAAGAGGACTATGGGCCATGCTTGAAAACATCCTTTGAATAACAAAAGCTATCAGCAATGTGTAACTGAAAGTAATCCCACCCATATTTACTACACTTGGGAGGGGCTTGACAGCACATTCCAAGAACAAACCATGCTTAGGAGGAACAGAGGCCACAAGACTCTTTTCTTATTTTCTTGGAAATTCTGTCAGAATTCTCATCACAAAGCTCCATTTGTAGACAGTATTTTGACATGTTTTATTCTGATTTCTCATAAAATAATTTACTTTTGTTTTTGCACCTTTAAATGTAAATTATTAAGGATTTCTTATTTAAGACTCATCATGTACATTTCATACTGAATTATATGTCTTAACTCAGATTCCTTTTAACCATGCATAAGCAAGCAAGTGTAATTGTCAACAAAATTTAAATCTTCATGTGATATCGTTAATTTTAAAAAAGAACTTTTACCTAGTTATTGGTTATCTATTCTCTCCCCCTTTTATAGTTCAGATCAGATAGTTAACAAAGGAAATGATATGAATTTTAATATTTAGTGATGAAATAACTTTTAATTTCTGCTTAACTTTACAGTCCCGAAAAGGCTATGAAAAGACAGTGATTGAGATCAATACTCCGAAAATTGATCAGGTACCCATCATTGATGTAATGATCAATGATTTTGGTGATCAGAACCAGAAGTTTGGATTTGAAGTCGGTCCAGCTTGCTTTCTTGGATAAGATTAGGATGAAGATCTTATGAAACCAACAGAAAAAAAAATACCTTGGTGCCGCCAACCATTTTACGCCACATGCAAGTTTTGAATAAGGACGGTATAGAAAACATGTTTAGGAATCACTGCTGCCTACTGAAGGCACAGACAGAGGAAAGAAGTTTTGGTAGTCATAACGATGTACGATGTACGGTAGCGTGGCTAAGATGGCAACATGGCTGATTCTTGATTCTCAACCCTCATCTCTCCTTTTCCTATTTGGATTTTGTTGGTGCTGTAGAAAACAAAAAGAGAGAAAATATATATTCATTTAAAAATGGTGCTCATTCCCATCCATCAAAGATATAGTCAAAATATGTTTAATAAATTGTAATTATTTTATGTACAGTTCTACACTGTCATCATCCCTGTGTCCATTTCCAAAACTTGCACATGAATCTCAATCCCACCCAGCTCAAATTTCATGACAGTTGTGGACTGTGATGGCAATAAATATTGTGATACAAAACTCAAGTTGTATTTCTGCTGACTCTAATCGCCTTTCCTTGATTAATAATAAAATGCCTTTGTATATGTTGATGTTGAAGACTTCAGTTATTTGATGTCATTGACAAATTTCACAGTGGTCAAATCTAGACTTTCAGGAGCACACACCAATCGTCCCTTCTCTGCTAAGAGAAGTTGTTGAGTTTCAGCCAGAATTATCATGCATTTTAATAATTAATTCAGTGCTATACCTCGAATATTTTCTTCTCAGAATCCAGATTTCACCAAATAGTTGTATATATGGGAAACAAGAAAAGTTATATTTTTGGACAGGAAAGTTTGTATGAGAAACTGCTTTAACATCCACCCAGAAAATAACTTTATGTACAATTATTTCTCTACTTGATCTTCTTCATTGTCCTCAGTGTGCTTCAGTAATACCAACTAATTCTAAAGATGGAAAATAAGCAATTATTTATGAATTTGTGCAATGTTAGGTTCAAACAATGAACTGTTACAGTGGCATAGTAATAATAGTCCCAAATATCTTACTTGCCCAACAAATACAATTCCTTTGTTTTAAAATAATTATTTTCAACATTTGACCAACCTAGTAGCTAGAAAATACATAGGGTGAGCTGTTTCAAAAGTCATATTTGCTCAAGACAATCAACCCTTCTCTTTTTTTCCACTTAGGTATTTTCTTTTACATACCTTGGACTAGCAATAAAATTTTAAAATCACCAACTGAATTTTGTATCTATTTTAAGTAATATATGTAAGACTTGAAAATAAATGTTTTATTATAATTTCTTATATGAAGTGTTAAATTAATTGATACCAGATTCCACTGGAACACTTATCAGCTGATAATTTATCTCAGAGAACATAATCTGTAATCTTGACATTTAAAAGTGAACATTTGTAATTCGGAATTTCTTTATTTCTGAAACCAAGTTTGTAAATGTCCTTTGGAGGAAGGAGATATGAATTTTATCAATAAATCAAGTCTTGTCTACCTGGATTGGTCATTTTCTTTCTTAAACAGGTTGCATTTCACTCTCATGTTCAAAAAGACTTTTGATTGTCATACTTGACCATCCAGAGAATTCTATAACCCATGCATGTTAACCTTCAAATATAAGTTCTCAAATATATAACATAGTAAATAATGGCATACAATATTTCCAATAAAATAATAATTTATATTTAATATTACAAAATGGTTTTTAGAGGTAAATGTTTTTACAGGTAAAAGTCTCATTCAGGTTCACGACTTTGGAACTAAAAATATTTTCAAAGCAAATTATTAAGTATTTAAATCACACATGAAATAATATTAGTCTACAAAGAAAGTTTTCATATATCAGTTAATTTATCTGCATTAATGAAAGACTATGTTGTATATTAACTTATGCAAAATTTGTTGTTTTTTTTAATGAAATAAATTTGACTCCTAAGGTCATGGATGCAGACATAACTATTCTGTACTTTTCTTGTATGAACATGAGTTTTACCTGACATGAGGATTTTTCTCTTGCCTTCAGTGATTTCATCTGGAAAATAAATAAAACTTCAGTGAAAATAAAAATCACATTTATTAGATGACATTGGAACAAATGAGAGTTATTGGAATTAAAAGGACATATGCTTATTTGATCTTGCACAAAGCATGGCTCACATTCTAGTACAAGGAATTTTTGGTATAATTTTCTTTCTTAAAGTAAATTACAAGCCCAAAAGTAAATAAAATGATGTGAAAGGGATTATTTAGGTTGGATTAACATGTTATCATAATTGTTTTAATGGAAAGCATCACAAAATGTCTGAAATTTGGGGAAGATGACTCTTACTTAACTCTTAGATATACATCAGTGACTTCCTTGGTCATCTACATCACATCTTCCTTGGTCACTACAACACACACACACACACACACACACACACACACACACACACACACACACACAAACATACACACACACAAATACACGCACACAGTCACACACAGACACACACACTCACACACATCACAGTCACTTCAAGAGTTTCTTCATAGGAAAACTCCATATAATTTATCAAAGACTACATTTATTCATTATATACACAAAATAGTGTTAAATAATTAATAGCTTAGAAATGCTCTCATTTTATACCATGCTTTTGGCATTAGAGTCTATTAGGATTGTTTTTAAAAATTTGGTAAGCTCTGTTAAATTTTGTCCATATGTGCACATTAGATTCACTAGAACTTTTCACAAAGGAGTTTCTGTTATCCATGTCTCTAGAGCTGTGGATATTATTCATGTACAGTTCATGTAGATTCATGGGCCTACTATGTGAAAACTCTGTCACTATATTTTCTAGTCATCATGACATGGTTGATAGTAAGATTACTTAGTAAATCATCTCTATATTAGGATAAAAGGATCAATATACTTATAATTTACTAAATTCCTAAAAATTATGCACCACCCTGTGAAGTTATTATATAAATGCCAGATGAATAACCCCTAATTGAACATCTTCCCAGAGGCTACCTCTACAACAAATTCGAGGAAGAATGGCAAAAGGAAACAAGGATGCAATGGTAGTTTTCTAACCCATCACAGCGTTAAAATGTATGATGAACATATGATTGATTTTGGAATCATGTATGTTCTTAAATGAAACAATACATGAGAATAGTCCTGGAACTTGTGTTTTATTAGTTTCATTTTATAATCTGCTGTATGCAGAATAATTACATCATATTGGATAAGCATTTAATCCATTTCATCTAAGCCGCAGTAGCTTTATACTTTCTGTTATTACATTATTACTATCATCAACACACCATCAATTCTTGACACGAAGCCTGTAACTAACACACAACAGGCACACCCACATGACAAATGTAGTTCGCAATTTCTATAAATATCTGCCTGTTCAGAAATAAATCCCTACACCAACCATGTCATTACAGAGATCCCAAATTAGCAGGGTCTCACCTGGCAGATTAGGAACAATTTACAAACAATAACAAACTGTGTAACAAGCCATGTTAATAAACAGCAAGTCTAAAGTCATCAGACAAAGCTTCTCGTGTCTCTTTTTCTTATGCCAGAATGTTTTGCTTTACAGAAGAATGAGTTTAATAGGTTCAGAGCTCTCTCCAGTTCTGCTTTTCTCATCCTATCTTCTGGCACTGGCTGTAAGATTAGCTATAGCTTGATGCACATACAGCCCAGAGAGCCATGAAGATTGCAGGGTGATTTATCATGAAGTAAATGACAGAAAATGTCCTGCATACAACACTACCATTTCAGTAATTGCTAGCTATCAATCTCTGTAGAATCCTCGGGTATTTTCTTTCTAAATCTAGTAGTGCATAATTATGAGGAAATATGATCAGGGCAAAACAAAAATGAGAGTAGCAGAAAAGAGTTACAGAAACATGGTTAAGCTTTTTATTCAAAAACTACAAATTTCTATATTCTCTGGAATGCTCTTTTATTAAACCTAGGACTTATTTAATAGGATCCTTTCAACAGCACCTTGGAAAAGTATTGACAGAAAGATAGACAAAAGTACACATTCCCTACTACCTTTATATGCCTATAATTAACTAAAGAGCTAGACATTTTTATGTCCATATAGAAAGATTTACATTTTATAAAATAATCAATAAAGTTTAAATTTTTATATCTCTTCCATCCACTGTCATTTTATCACACATTTTGAGCAGAGACTAATCTCTAAAAGGACTAGTATGTAAAGTCTCTCCCCTAAATAAAATATTTGAATACCTCCTTAGAAGGAAATAATCTGGAACACAAAAGAAAATGTATCTGAAATGACAGAGAATTTTTTGATCAAACCTATATGGGTTTAACATTAAATTTCATGGAACCAAGAGGTATAGTGGGAAATTTTATTTGTAGAAACCATAAACCCAGCATTTTGCAAAAGTGTATAACTGAACCCTTAATAAGACAAGCTTAGGTACCTCATCTGTTTCCAGAAAACAACAAAATATATTTAAGTTGTTAAATAAGAAATGTAAATAATAAATTCTTAAATAAAGAATTAACCTTATATCTTCATATGCATAAGAAGGTTTTTAGCTAAAAGCACACTTTGCTCAAAGGCATATCCAATATACATTTTAAAATAAATAAAATTACAGTTGGAAAAATGACTCAGCGGTTGAGGGAGAGCTCTGCTCATAAAGAACCAACCTGAGTTTGGTTCCTAGAGACAGCTCACAGGAAACTGTAACGCCAGTTCCCAGATTTCTATACCCTCTTGTAGCCTACATGGGCATCTGCACCACTCCCTCCCCCTGCAACGCAAATGCACATGCACAAGCACACACACAAATGCAGAGAGAGGGACAGAGAGAGAGAGAGAGAGAGAGAGAGACAGAGAGACAGAGAGAGAGACAGAGACAGAGACAGACACACAGAAAAAAGAGAAATAAAAATTAAAAAGTAACTCACAGTTTTAATGTTGACCTTATTTAAAAAAAAAATATTGTTTGTCTGTTGTTTTATAAAGTATGCTACAAAAGTATCCAAGTCATGTCTTCAAATCAGTTCTTTTTATACAAAATTTTCATCTCTAAGACAAAGGAAGGAATGACTCATCAAATAAACTTAAAATTTTCTGAACAGATCTTCAAGCAGATAGGTAATGTCATTCAAGGGTAGCATCTGGAAGCAAGCTCAGTGCCAGCATTGCAAGTCTGCCAGCTAGAAAGCTTCCCAGCAGAATCTTCAGTGATGCAAATCTTTCAGAATCATCACACTCATTGTTATCAGAGGCCTTAGTATTTCTGAAGTCTCTGAGTTGTCTTTAAGTAGCACATCTGTTCAACAAAAGGAGTCATGTGTTCAGATGTGTATGTCTTTGGAGAATCACAAGAGCTAGTCAACTACAGGAGAGAGAAATAAGATATTTATACTTCATCCATTTCTCCGTACTCACTCATTTCTACATAAAGTCTTTGCTTTATTGAATGTTTTGTTGGAGAGGATCCATACATAATTGTCTCAAGAAGTTGGGGGATCTGATTTGCACATTAATCTAGAGAATACTAAACTTTCTGATTAGCAATGAGGGGTAAATGATATAAATGATACATGCACACCCTTCTATTCTTAACAATTTTATGTAGTCCTTATTATTATTGTTAATATACTTAAAACATGTATTAATGCTTTGGAACCACTAAATTAAAAGAGTAATTATCTTGGAGATATTTTTCAGTACTTTTATTGTTTCTGTATGCAGTTATGTTCTTTCTGATGGATTTTTGTGAACTTTGCATACTCTGGAAAGCAAACATCAGGAAACTGGATATACATTTTGACAGGACAATTTTAAAATGACTTCAGGATTTTAAAATGACTCCAGGAAGGTTCTCATTCAAACATAATACTCCTTTTACAGAGCAAAAGGTACCAGTGGAGAAACCCATTGGCTAAGATTACTTGTTACACAAGCCTGACAACATATGCCTGATTGTTTCCACCGCTTTGTTCCACTTTTTACTTATAGTTTTTCTGTGATCACAAGCATACTCAAGACTTTAAAAGTCTTGCTTTCCATACTTAAGTTTTATTGGCACTAACGTCCAGATTTGCTTTTTAAAACCTTTGCTACTATTAAAGTCTACAATATTTTCTGATCACTCAAATGTACATGCTTGTTTTCAGTTTCGAACCCATGTATGAATTTAATTTCTTCATAATATCATCCCTGGTTTATGTAGCAGTTTTAAATGTTCTACATTCCATGGTAGATTTTCCTATATGACAAGAGTAAACATGTATAGCATTTATAATCAAAAATTATCTCTGAGTATATATAATAATAATAAACCTGTTATAGGTTAAATTCCACTATCTATTCTTCACAATAGGAGTTTTATACACATAAACAAGTTTATTATAATAATGGAATTTGGTCCATTATTAATAAATCTCCCATGGAAGTAGAAATTTGAACTAGAGACAGAAAAAAACAGGAGACAACTGAAGGAATTTGCCTTTCTTCCACTGTTCACAAAAGACAGCACCTCTTAGCTGCAAATCTTTAGAAGAATGAGACATTCAGCTTCTCTTTATAGAGCCTTTTAGTGTGTGGTACCCTACAAACTATTGTAGTAAATATTTAATTTAATTGGGGGTTTCTACCCTGCCTTTGGTCATTCAGGTCCCAGATAAAAGACACATAACTTATGTTTAGGATAAGCCTTAAAAGAACTAAAGCTGGACATGTATCTATCCTCTATGCCATCATGTTTACATCTCTGTTCAGTAACCCTGAGTTCTAGCTTGCCATATTCCATCTGAACAGTTCTTAACTCCAATTGGCTAGCCTTCATGGCCATGTTTGCAAGACTCACCTACCCCATTATGTCTTCTCCTCTCTTCACTTTCTTCCCTATCTTTTTTTCTTGTTTTCTGTCTCAGATCCCAAGTCTGGGAGCTGAAAACCCATTGGTTCTCTTCTACCCAGCTACAGGCTGTCTGCATCTTCATTCAACCATTGGGTTTAAACTAAGAAGCAAGGTCACATAGCATTACTGTCTACAGTCATATTCTCTCCTCCCTAGGGGCAACCAGACCTTGGGAGCCAGAATTTAGCATTACAATACATAGCAAAAGACCAAACATCAACAACAATCATAATATGAAGTATTAGCTAAATGTTTATGATTATGTTATTACAGACAGATGAAAAACTCATTAGTATTCTACAATGATGACACGCTCCTCACAGGGGAACATCTAAACAGTGAGTAGCACAGAACTTACATTATGGATCTCATTTCTCCAGTAGAGAAAACAATAAACTTTGCTTATAAGTCTAGTCATGCAAAAGTAAAGTGTAGATCATGAGACGAGTTATATTCACAACATACCCACAGATATGAAAAGAAGAAAAACCTGCAGAAGAAAGACCAAAACTTTGTCAGCAAATAGCATACCTTCAGAGGACAATGGGGTGTTTTGATCTGTGCAACTATAAAATAGTATTTGTCAGACAGATTTTAGACATAAATGGAGGACATGAATTAAGATGTGAATGAGCATATAAAAGAGAAATAGAATGAACTAAGACACACATTCATGTACTTCTTCTCCTGAGACTATAACAGCAGTTGAGGCAGAAATGAGTTCTTACATTTCTGAATTTAAAGGTAATAAAGACACTAATGAAAATAATTTTACTAGCTAAGGTTCATTAATATACCCTTTCTGGGTGCTGCATTAGTAGTAATAAATCTAATTCCACCAGCTTTCACAACCATATTTATTATTGTTCTATTAACTCTCTTAGCATTTTCTGTAGTTTATATTCAAGCTAACATTTTCCATGTTCTATTTAGATTTTACCCACATGATAACACAAACTGACCCACCAAATACATTTATATCATATAGTTAACAAAACCCATAGCCATTAAAGGCTATTAGAGGAACATAACCAGTAGAATAAAATTATATTAAAACATAATTTATTAGATTGACTTACAGATATTGTTTGGGCAGTCCAACAACTGCTGATACAAATACCAGAGGCTGCATACTGGTACCTGCTTAGCACATGAGACTGGCTGCATCTTCAGTCCAAGCAGCTGCTACAGACCTAGAAAATTCCTGCAGAGACTCTGTTCTTTAGTTTATGTTGGAACTCTGAAGAAGTTGGGTGTTGATGTCAGCAAAGTACAGCTGCAACAGAGGCAACAATGCAGTAAGTAAACACCAAAATGGGGGAAACACACAAAAAAGAAGCTTTTCTGTGCTCCTCCTTATGTGAGGATTGACCACTGCTAGAGGACAAAGTGGGAACTTTAGTGTATGCAACTGAGATAAATGCCTCACAAGGACATCCACTGAGTAGTCTAATCTAGATTATCCCCCAAATGTGACCTAAGGCTTGCCTCTTGGTGACTCTACATCTTTTCAAGTTATAATCAGCATTAAGCATCAGAAGTATATTAATAACATCAAGCGTAAGAATAACAGCCAATAACAATGTTAACAAGAATAATACATCTTAAATTGGGTGATATCTGGACTATTAACTCTTGACCCAAGAAAGTATGTGTGGTAAAAAACTAAAAACATGGAAATGTTTCCATTTCAAATACAATGGGAGAGAAAATGTAGTATATTTAAAGAAAGATTTCATTTGAATTTAGTAGAAAAAAATCTCATAAGACAAAACTTGTGACAAAATCTTGCTCAATTTTTTTTTTTGATATGACCAAGAAGTGCCCTCCACTTCTTTCCTTCCTAACACTAGACTATTCTCTGAGATGATGGTGAAACAGCCTGTGAAATAGTTTGTAGTTTCTAAAGACCGTGGACTGTCTTGTTCTGACACATGAGAAACAAGGAATAAACAGGAAACCATGCCTCAGAAACTTGCTTAAACTTCCACAGTGAAGAGAAACACAGGTCTGACCACTGAAATTGAAAATCCAAAAACGGCACTTCAGAGAAAAAGGAAACACACACCAGAAATAGAAGCAAGCTATCATCTAGAGGACAATTTCAAACACCTGCTGATAATTTAGCCTCACTGCCCAACTCGGGCAGAAGAAAATTCAATACTGCTCAATGAAGTAAATAAAGTATGGTGGAAAATAAAATCCCAACACCTAAGATAACAATTGTATTGATGTCTGCAGAGCCTGCGTGACTGATGCACTTGGCTGCTACTGGAGAGGCATCTGCACAGCTACCTACCAGCTTGGGGCATCATAAACTTTACAGTGTAGACAGACCTGTCCCCAAGACAGAGTGATTTGGGCTGATACCTATGTTGTGTCCTTTGGGGAAGCCCAGCTCAATTGCCAGCAGTCAGCTAGACAACTATTCTTTGAATCAGAGGGGAACTGTTGGCCAGATGGAGCTGAAAAAAGACATGAAACATGATTCCTCCATGGGTAGCCCTTAAACTGCTCTGATTCCCCATGCCACCTAAGGAATATTATTATAAGCCATAGGAGTACTATTTAGAAGATAACTTCCTAACACTCCTGGAGAAATTATTAGAGCAATTATAGAAGTCCTAAATTGGGGACCAAAGAGACAGTTTTGTACTTCAGCACTATGTTAGTTGTTCTGAAAAATACTGGCCCACACACACTTTGTTTTGTTTTTTAATTAGTTGTTAACCTCTTAATACCCCAAATCCAGGCTTATCTTGGAAATTTGGAGGGCCTGATACAATGGAAAGGAGTGCCCAGTGTATTTTTGGACAGGGCCATACATTCTCTAATTGGCTGTGTCTTCATACATTCCCTGCTGCTTTCTTTGTAGTTAGCTTACACTGTTCGGTCAGCAGTTCTAAGGCATTTTATTCCTGAGTAGAGAACTAATATATTGAGAGGCAAAAGGATCAACACTTGATTAAGATTACAGATTACGGAGCAAAGAAATGAACTTGTCCAGAAATTTCAAGTTTATTAGCGACATATTAATAAAAATAATAGACATTAGATGATTGGCAAGTTATTTGGGAAAGTGTGTTATAACACAAATAAGAGAAAATAAGGGTATGAAATAGATTCTTTGATGAGAAGGCTTATACTTTATTATCAGAAGAGTGGACATAGCCAAAAACCCAGGAAGATCCTATCAAAGTGAAAGGCCTCCACTGTGGTCTGCTCCTTTGCAATCTGTAAGATGCGAAAGAATCAATAAAACATATAAAAAAGTAAGAGATTAGCCACTTGAAGTGTGCTGCCCTGAGTCAGTCAGTTTCTCTTTAATTGTCAGAGGAAGGATGCAGGAAGGGAAGTGCTTCTGATATTATGGATAGCATCAAAAAGAAGAAATATAACTAGCTTGCCTCAGTCGTAACCTGAACCACTGTACTACTACTGATGAATGACATCCTCAAGGCCGTGAAAAAGTCAATGCCATTCATATTTTCAAGTAAACCTGATGAATCTGAAATTCTTACCTAAAGTAAAGGTGAAGCATTCACCTCTTGGGTTAGGGCCTGAGAATTTCTCAAGGGAGACTCCGGATTCAAATATGGAAAATCTAAGAGTGATTATTCTGCAGAAACAACCAGTATGTTGGAGTTAACAATTCATCAAAATAGTGACCAGGAAAGGAGCAAGTAGGCCCCTTTTTTTATTCAGGGTATGAGACATTTTCTACAAGGGTTAGGTAATTTCTAATATAGTTGGCTGGATGTACAACAGTTTCAGTAGTATAATTTCTGGGGTTGGTTACTATTTTAATTTTACCGTATTTGGGCTGCCATCTTCCCTCGGAGCCCAGCGGACACAGCTAGGGACACCCCAGGACTTTAAGATCGCATTGGGGTTACGGGTGAGTGCAGCGCAGAGGTGGTTTTGGGAGCAGCCAGTCAGCAGTTCCCCCCACAGGCAGGGTCCTAGAACTCTGCCCCACCGGAGGCTGGGCCGCTCCCAGCCAGAGCACCCGCGCAGCGCCATCTTTCCTCTGAGCCCAGCGGACACAGCTAGGGACACCCCAGGACTTTAAGATCGCATTGGGGTTAAGCGTGAGTGCAGTGCAGAGGTGGTCTTGGGGAGCAGCGGGTCAGCAGTGGCCCCCAGGGGCAG